>CAUZXS010003580.1:40000-142500 GCA_963585895.1 Sepioteuthis lessoniana
TGGTTTGTGCATATAACGTTTGATTGTATAGTTAAATTTCAGTTCATGGCACAATTACTAGTAGATTATCTTCCCTACTCAGTCGTGTCAAGTCATATACTCCTTTTGCGCCAATATGCTACATTCACTTTTATTATTGGCTAACATGCTAAACTGTGACATCACAGTAAGGGAATTCAAAATCCTGTCATGCTATGACGTTCACTTTTGGATTAATACCCTGGGGGAAGTTATGAACTCCCTTATAGATGCGAACGAAATGCACAGAGAAAAAGCTAGATGGGAACTACACAAGAATGCTACGTGCCGTTTTGAACAAATCCTGGAAAAAACACTCTACAAAACAGTTGTACGGCCACCAGCTTCCCATTTCACAAACCATTAAAGCAGAAGGACATAGACATACAAAACACTGCTAGAGAAGTAAGGGCGAACTCATAAGTGAGGTTTTTATAAGGACTCTTACACATGAACGCGTCAGTTTTGGCCAACCAACAAAGACTTATATGTATCAGCTTTGTGCGGACACTGGATTCAGTCTTCAAGAACTACTAGGAACAATATTTTGGCTATTGTAACCGTAGCTTTCTTCAAATGTCAGACGTTTTTGGTAACCTGGGAATCTCAAACTGAATCTTATTTAATTCTGGACGGTTTCTGTCAAAGACAGACATTTGGAGAAGGCTGGAACGTGCACTCATGCTAGTCTAAGTAGATCCGTGCATAACAATGATAATTCCTCATTTCAGACAAAATCAACAATGAGTTGTACATATGATAACACTATATCTTCATGTATTATGACAAAGAATGGGGAACAGAAGATGAAATACATACAACTATAAAAAATGCAGAAATTTTGATATTTTCATTGTTTTAGATATTTTATATTATAAAACAACAGCATTGCCAGCTTCACGAGCAAAACTATTAAAAAATAAATGACAGTCAAATCAACTTAAATTTAAATCGGGAAAATAAATAAACCTTATCATAAAATATCATTTGAGTTCCAAATCACAAGTGTATCTGAATAATTGTCTTCATATTGGTTGTCATAGTGACAACTTTTCAATGGGAGGAGTCCTCGTAGCGTAGTAGATAACGTGCTGGACTACGACATTGTAGTAAGCGAGTTCGAACACTTGTAATGCTATTATATTCACTTTGGGACTAACACCCTTGAGAAAGGTATGAACCCTCTCACCCCGGCCCAGATAGGGGTTAAATAGTACGACTACTGTTCTTCTACAAAGATGGCTTTGGCATTAACAGTTCATGACATCATTGAGGCTGTTTTTTTAAACACAATGTTTTGATGTTATTCTTTGATAAATGGAACTTTGATGAGTAGCATAAACTATAGTTTTATTTTATGTGCAAAATAAAAAAAGGCATATCAACTTACGTGCATTATTTAATGCCAAAGTAATACTCGTAGAAAAACAGTCGTGGTTCTATTTAATCTATAGTTGGGAGGATAAGGAAATTCATACTTTTCAGGGGGTAGCCTCGTAGTGTAATGGTTAAAGCGATGGACTGGGAAATCGTAATAAGCGAGTTTGAACTCTAGTCGCACTATTAAGTCAACTTTCGGACAAATACCCTTGAGAAAGGTATGAACCCCCTTATCTTTCCAGCTATGGGTTAAATAGTACCACTACTGTTCTTCTAAGAGAATGGCTTTGGCATTAAATAACCTAAAAAGGTTGATATGCCATTAAACAAAGAAACCTTCATATTTTTCCCAAGAGTATGAGTCCGAAAGTGAATATAATAGCGCAATCGGAGTTCGAACTCGCTTACTTCGAGGACGCAGTCTAGAATTTTAGCTATTATCTCATGGGGACTCTTCCCTAAATGATTTCATTCTAATTGTATTTGATTTGTAATTAGAGAAGAGCAATTAGAAGACCTGAAGTTTACTCTCAGACAGTGAAAATTGTTATTACTACTTTTCATAGCTGCAAAGTAGTGAGAGTTATTTGAAAAGAATTAAAAACGTGTTGCTCAGAAGAATAGCAAGGGAATCTTATTGAAATAGTCATACAACCTCTTGAACCAGCCTGGCAGAGTAGGGAGACATTTTGAGGGCTTTGCACAGTGGACGTTTAAACTGCAATGCATACAAAAGGAAACCTGCCCCAAAACAAACCGTTCCTAGCAACTTTATTATCTTCAACTTGCGTGGGTCTGTCGCTGATTTAATCAAGTTCCTCCCAGAGACAGGTAACTGCAGGTAGCATCCTATATAAGTAACATCACCTCGGAACGGAGAAAACTGTAATGTCATCCGATTTTCCTGTTCGCTCAATCCAATCCTACCAGTTCCAAAGAGAAAACTATTCTTTTAGTTAGGTTTGGTTTCTTTGTTTAAAGGCATATCTACTTTTGTGGGTTATTCAATGCCAAAGCTATTGCTGTAAAAGAATAGCAATGATACAATTTAACTCATAGCTTGGAGGATGAAGGGGTTCACATCTTTCCCAAAAGTATTAGTCCTAAAGTGAATGTAATAGCGCGACTGAAGTTCGAACTTGTTTACTTCGAGGCCGCAGTCCAGCATTTAAGCCATTACACCACAGGGACTCCCCACACTTCTTTTGTTCTAACAAATGAGCGCTAAATCCCAACTCCACTGATTTGTTCCAAATTGAACAATATGGCTAATAGAATATTTATTAAGCTTAACTTAATCCAACACAAAGAAAAAAAATGGGTGAAAGTGAAGAGAGGAAGGTACAAGGGAAGCAGCATTTGTAGATTTTTACCTGGGGTAAAGCTACAAGCATTACCAATGGGGATGAGGGGTGTTGGATAAACAACTATCTCAGCAACAAGGTAGGCTCTATAATTATGGAACTCAAACTTACAAACATATGTTGTATCATTGAGTGATGTGTCAGGTAGTGAGTCATAGTGTACCTTGTTAATCATCAACTTTGCAAGAGAAACCAAAACCAGGTGTTGAAGTATTAGTATTAGTAGTAGTAATCATCTTTATTCAAATGTTGTATAAAAATGTAGTCATTTTTAAGGAGAGCTGGTCTTACCTTACAAGGTAATCTCTCACCCAAAATACCAAACACAAAAACCCATATGCTACAAAAGATTATATATATATATATATATATATATATATATATATATATATATACACACACAAAGAAACTAGAAAAAAAAGTAAAACGAAGTCAGCAAAATAAAAAAAGCAGTATTTGGGGGTGTAACTAAATTAGGACCCTAACACCTTAGATCAGTCTAAGTATTAATCTCTAGTCACACTGTTACATCACTTTGGGACTAATACTCTTGAGGAAGGTATGAACCACCTCATTTCCCCTCAGCTATGAGCTGAATAGTACTACTATGGTCTGTTCTTCTACAATGATTGTTATGGCATTAAATACCCCATGATGGTTGATATGCCATTTAAATAAGGAAAATAAACATATTTTAAGAAAAGCATATGCCATCAGATAAAGTTACACGAGTCTGATTTTCAGGTGATCTTGTATTGATATAAAGGTGATCTTCTACCCAAAATAGTAAATATGAAAAATAAATAAATAAAACTACACACAAACAAACAAAAAAAAAGAAACTAGAAAAAGAAAAAAGTGGCAGTCAGTAAAATAACAACGCAGTAACCAACAGTCAAGATCAATTTAAATTACTAAATTTCATCAGTAGGGAAATATACAATGAATTCAAACTGCAGAGCTGATATCATAAGATGCATATACAAAAGTATCCAAAACAGTTCATTGACAATTTAATAAATGCTTCCTACACAATTGTCTGAAAGGAGTGCAGTGATATACTGTTTCCATTGATAAATTTAGAGATTCTATTAAATCTCTGACATAAACAAATAAAATGTGTCATATTCCTTAATATGAAGTAAATAGTTGTTTACTCAGCTAAGCTTAATTGTACCCAAAGATTGGAAGGATTAAGCACATAGTGAGGTTCAAACTTCCAACTCAGTTGTCATTGCACTATGACAAGGTAGCCTCAAAAGAAAAATAATAAAATCTTATTATTGTGTTATTTAATACTAAATTCAGTTTACTTTTGTTTTTGAAAGCAATTTTAAGTAACTGATGATGATGATAATAATTTGTAAACAATCATGGCTTCCAGTAGCTATTCCAACTTTATAGAAATGATTTGTTTGCATAGTTAATATGGTTTCAAGTATTCTTATCTAATACTAATAATTAGCCCACAATTATATAGTCTCAAGTATTTCAAGATATATAGTTTCAAGTAATAATGATAATTTGTAAACATTTCTTTAACCCATACATAGAACTCTAGCAGGTACTACCAATTCCTTAGTAGCTTGGCACAAGAACATACATATAGGACACCCAGTGAGAATCAATCTCATTAACAGAGGTCTGCAAACCTAAATTGCTAGTGATTATACAATGTAAAGCATAAAAAAAGCATAGCTTAGATTTGGCATAAGGATGGTAGTATGAGTCAATGGATGAGGATCAAACTAACTACTTGGGATTAAACCATATTCAAGACTAATTTGATAACTATTACATAATGAAGTGAATAAGAGCCAATTGAAACTGGTTTTATGCTTACAGACATGTAGAGAGGACTCCCTGTGGAGTAGTTGCTAACAGGCCGGACTGTGACATTGTAGTGAGTGAGTTCAAACTCCAGTCATGTTATTACATTCACTTTCAGACTAATACCCTTTATAAAGGTATTGAATCTCTTTATTCCTTCTCAGCTTCAAAGAATTTCAAACTGAACCTCTTGTTTAATTCACATGGTTAGACTTTTCATTCTGTCAGCCTTGCAGCTGTAGATTTTCCTTTCTAGTTATTTCACTCTTTTAATGTTGTTTCTCTTTCCATTGAACCTGGTTTGGGGATTGAACTCACAACTTCTAACTTGGTTTGGTTTGGTTGTTTGTGTTTTATGGTATATAAACCTTTGTAGGTCATTTAATGCCAAATCCATCTTTACACAAACAATCAGTTTTCTAAATTTCTGAAATGAAGCTTGATGATTTTTATCATTAAGGGTTTTCGGACTATTGTCTTCATCTTTATTGTTATTTCCACAATGCTGTTGGACATATCATCTGAAACGTTGTGGAAATAACAATAAAGATGAAGACAATAGTCCGAAAACCCTTAATGATAAAAAAAAAACAATCAGCTCCACCTTAAACAACCCAGTTTAGCGAAAGTACAGTTTCAATTTCAAACAGTTAATTTCAGCATAAGTACACAGTTTAATTGTCAAAAACATTTCTATTTCTAGCTATTCAGTTTAATCAAACAGTTCTAATTCAAACAATTCAGTTTAGCATAAGTACACAGTTTAGCTCTGTTTAACTCATAGATAGGGCCCTATCCGGTGCTACCACTCTGGGCTAGAGTGAATTCGGGAGTGATGGCAATGAAGGGATGCTTCACATTCCCCAAAACTCCAGCATTACTGGAGTCTCACCATCAGTGAGATTGTTTAGTGTCATATCCATGACATACGTTGGGGGGGGGGTCTTACCCCTCTGCACAGGAGCAGTCAGTGTATCCTACAGGTCCAGCTGACTGGGCAATTCCAACTAGGAGCTTTTAACCAATGGTAGAGCAAAATAACTTAGAAAAATCTTGTTTCAGTTAATTCACCTAAGACAGAGATTGCAGAATGAGAACAATATACTCTCATGGAATAAATAAATGGTTTGTTTTAAAAGATAACTGTAGAAGGCTGGAGAGAACAGTAATCTAAATGCAAGTATAATGATCAAGATGAAGACAATAGCCCAAAATGTATAAATACTGATTTGATTTATTTAATGGCATATCAAAACTCTATGGGTTATCTACTGCCAAAATTTTAGTCATTCTAATATCAAGTATTCCAATCTAATATAAATAATTTTCAAATAGGTCTATTTAACTTATAGATGGGACAATAACAGATATTACCACTCAGGGAGAGAGTGGCCCTGGAAGTAATGGCAATGAAGGGGTACTTCATACTCCCCAGAACTGGAGTTTCACTATCAGTTTAGTGTCATACCCAGATCTCTTTTTGAATAAAAGTCTTAGCCCCTCACAGCAGAGGATGCAATTGGTGTATTCAAAGCTTCTCTGATATGGCAATGTAAATACTATAAATAACTATAAGAATATCAATATTGGTGTTTGTATCTTATTTTTATCAGTGATGAAAAATAATTATTTACAAATTGTTAAAAAAATCTAATCAAATCTAGAGAGAGAACATGTCTTTAAAGACATCAAAGCAGATCTCCTTTGTAGGCAGAGCCTTGGTTGGATAGCTCAGATAATTGTGATTTTTCCAAGCAGAAAAACAAGCACCCTCCTCATTTAGAACACAACCTATCTGTTCTACTCCACTCCATGACATAATAGGCAACAATTTATCTATATAAGAAATAAGACTGAATTGGAAGCAGCTCACCAATACCATTTTCAGTCACAATCATTATTCCAACATTTCTGGAATTTAAAACCTTGTTAATAGAGTCCCTAACCTAAGTAGTAGAATACAAAATGCTGAGGGTGGTTGGAGTCTGGCAAGATGCTGCAACTTGTGCAGCTGCTGGTCTTTTCAGATTTTCTGCACCAATGGAATTCATTTATTCGAGATAGTGCATATGGGGCCTGCACAACCCCCTCCTCCATTCTAATCTCTTTCACACAGGTTTTTCCATTTTCTCAAAGGAATCAATATTAATGGACCAATTTTGTATTTTATAAAGGTCATTAGAATTGAACTATTGTAACTTTCAATTAACCTATGTGCAGCAAGAATGAAAAGAAAAAAAAAAAAACGATAAAAATTAGAATTTAAGAATATATGAAAAAAGAAGACTTAGCCAATCCTAAAATGATTTTTTTCGTAACAAGGTGAATGCTGTATGAATAATTTTTTCATAACAAGAATATTTGTAATAAAAATATTTTTGGTAACATGAGCTATATGTAATAGAAATGATTTTTGTTGTAAGGGTATGTAAAAATCACACAATAATAGATGCTAGACATGTTTATATCATTTTCAGAAATTGAAAAGAGTGTCTTAAGCATGTTTCATTAAAACCATAGAAAAGGTTTTTGAGCTTAAAAAAAAAAATGGTCATCTTTCAAGATCTCTTTAGTTTAATTTTATATAAAAATTGCCTGAATTTTTCTACTCAAGAATTTTCCACAACTTGCTATGTAATAAACAAGTGACAATCTAATTTTTTCAAAATTTAACAATAATTAACCCCCCCCCAAAAAAAAACAAAAACACACACACACACTATAAAAACCTAAAAATATGCAAAATCTCTTTACACTCTGGACAGAAAGCACTTCAGATATTGAAAACAAGTTCACTGGTTTTGAAAGAAAAAAGACTAGAATATATTGCTAAAAATGGCCAATGATAGTGAAAAATACAGGGAGAGAAAATTTCTGACAGTTTTTATATAAAATTACCAGCTCATTGGCCTAGTGGATAGAGTGTTTGCCAATGGTCCAGGAGACATGGGTTCAATCCCGGGTTGCATCATACCAAAGACTTTAAAAATGGTACTTGATGCCTCCTTGTTTAACACTCAGCAATATAAGGTATGTATCAAGGGTAAAGTGGAGCAATCCAGTGAAAGGAGTAGTGCCCTCCCCTACAATCTCTGTGTAGTAGCTATTGGAAAAGGAGCCTTCTGGTCACCCTCAACTACGGTTGCCAACAACAACTTATATAAAATTGAACAAATTTAAATCTTGTAGATGACAAGAAAAAAAATCAATAATAAAAAAAATTGTTAAAACACCTTGTTTATCATTTTTGATAAAACATGTTTAAGAAAAGAATACTAAATACAGGTACATGAACACACACACTATATATATATATATATATATATATATATATATACATATATATATATATACACACACACACATATATATGGTTACAATTACACACAGATCTGTGAACCCATTAGATTTCTATTGTAACATAGGAATATGATTATATTGATATTTCTATCGAGGAAGGCGTAAAGGATTCTAATTAGTATTTCATAGTTAACAGGAGTCCATAATGATATTGATGCTTCTATTTAGATAGGAATGAAGGATTCTAATTAGCATTTTATAGTCGACAATGCTTCATAATAATATTAATGCTTCTATTCAGGAAGTAGTGAAGGATTCTCATTTGCATTTTATAGTTAAATTCATTATATTAAGAATTTAGATTATTAAAAATTGACTTAGGGAATGAAGACATTCTTGAATTTTTTTTATCTTTAAAATTTTGTTTTTTTAAACTGAGACTTACTTTTGTTATTTATATGACAAAAACAGTACAATAATAAAGAATAAGCTCTTATTGAAGCTTGAATTCACATCCCCTTTGGCCTTAAGGAAGCTCGGTTATCTACACAATAATCTGCTTTAATAATTAGAATTAACAAATCCTTTTATGATACAGAAAAAAAAAAATTAAAAAAAAAAAAAAGATGAAATAAAATGTCCAATTTCTGCCTGGTCCCAAATTTGGAAACATTAAATGACTATCGTCATTTGAGTTTGAGTAAATTTTTCATTTACTTTTATGAAATCAGAAACATGGCCATCTTTGAATTTTGAACTAAATTCAATGACTTCAAATGGAAGTTCATTGAACAACCTGACTGCACTGGGCTAGAAAGCTACCCAATTGCACTTATTCTTCTTTTGTAAAAAAAATATCCTTCTTTGCTCTTCTAGGTTCAAATCATATTCCATCTCTTCTATTTATATATTTTCCTTGATCCAATATAGCCTCCTTATTGTTTTCATTGATTTTAAAGCTAATGTATTTGAAATTGCTACTCTCATGCCTTTCAGCAACAAATTGTATTATAAGTGGTTCTATCACAGTCATGTTAAACCTCTCATTTCTGCAATGCACAAGATCATTAATATGCGTGATGAAATCATCAATCACTTCACCATTTTCAACTTTGTAAAACAGTGATGAACCCACTTGAGATTCATTCGAAGACAGAAACTGGATTTACTGATTTTAAAGGCATGTCAAGCCGTCTAGGGTTATTTTATGCCTAGAGGGTAGGAAATTCATTGTATATTAATGTTTACATTTTTTGTGTTGTAGTTTTCTTTTTAGGACATGGTCCTATCAAACATAAATAATTTTTAAGTAGATCTCTTATCCATAGATGTGACCCTAGCAGGTAGTACCACTCTGGTTCAGAGTGAACCTGGGAGTAATGGCAAAGGAGGGGTTACTCAACACTTCCCAGATTTTCAAAATTAGAACTTCACCATCAGATGTAGCTTGTGTCATATCTAGGACACTCCTTTTTTTAGGAGGGGTCTTACCTTTCGGCAGGTTATACAGTCAGCCTCACCAACAGGGCAACCAGATACTGCATAATATAGGATTATAAGTGTGATTTTGATTGCAATCATAATTTAGTTAGTAAAGAAGTCAGAATGGAAAACCAGGTTTTCCAAGGGAAAAGAAGACATGAGTTCAAATTTCTCTGAGAGATTTTTCTTTATAGTTATAATACACTATGGGTGCTCATAGTGTAACAATTGTTGTCATGAGAAATGGACCTGGTAACCAGAGTTCAAAACCTAGATGAGGCTGTTTGCATTGCACATAACACTAATACCATTGGGAAAGATATGAATAGAATTATTTTACTTCGAGCTAAACGTAAATAGTAGGGCAGACTGACTCTTTAATCTTTGTGACAACCAGTCTAGGTAAGAGAAAACTGAATTCAAACCAGCTGTATTCCACTTAAAAATTGACCTTCTTGTGTCACACCCTTCTCATGGGGGAGGGGTTGGGTAAATACATACTCAATCTCTCTTTGTGGTAGAAATAAGGACTTGAATATGTTTGAAAGAAAAAAAATACTCGTCAAATTTAATACTAATTGACAAATATTTATCTAAAAGTAGATTCTTAAAAAGTAATTCTCCTTAAAATATTGACCAAACTATTTTCTGAGAGATACAAGAGACAAAATTATTTTAGATCTGGGGAGAGAGAGAGGATTGATGACAGCTGGGCTTTGTAAAGAATAGCTTTGGTTTTGTTGTTCTTTGCTGACAATTAAGTAAATGCCAAGCAACATTCTTGGGTGTACAATGACAGGAGAGATAAAGGTACCTCATCAGTAAAGAGAAGAAAGAGGAGCCCTGGAACCCAATTCAAAATCTTGGCACTCAACACATGATAGCTTTGTCAGTTCAAATCTTTTACTTCTCTCAACAGGCTAGGCCTTCCTTTCAGGCACACCCATACCCGACCATACCCACATTTTTTTTTGATTTGGCTGACTCTCCCATCAAATTCAACAACATCTTAGCAATATGCATAGTATTCAGCCCTGTGACTGTTATATTAGTGTACTAAAATCCACCATGACAGTTTTCTCCACGTGGCTTAGCAGAGTGTATGCTTTCATCTTTGAAGCAGTTTACCCATGACTGCTGACTACCAAATCAATTTACTACTGTTTCTGAGAGCATGACAGGATGCTGGGAGAAGTAAGAGACAAAGAGAGATACAACATAGTATATTTTATTTTAATCTTTATTTCTTAGATGATGCATTGTCAATTATTAATTTTTAACTAGTATTTTATTTTGTCTTAATTTTAGCTGCTGTTTTTTTTTTTTTTTTTTTTTTTTTTAAATCACAATTTGATCCAGTCATTATCTCCACAACAGAAAAGAATAACATCAGAAATAACTATATAGGATGAAGTCTTGGTTAGAATCAAACTCGCATCCCTCTCTATCCTGGGGAAGCATTGTTATCCATACAAACTGCTTTAGGACTACTAGACCAATTGGTATCATAAAAATCTTAATCACACCTATAATTCATCCCTTAATTTGTTTCCAATCTGATGACACCATGTTTGTTATGGTTTTTATATATTCTCACTGTTAATAGCATATTCTATTTTCATTTTTTTAGATGAAGATTTGTTAATTATAAAATCTGAAATAATTGAAAGAATTAATACTTAGTTCTCATTAAAGGAAAAAATTCCATAAATTTGATGGTCACTTGTTGTCTCAAACTTAGGGTAGTCCTCACTGTTAGCAGAGCCTAGAATACACTGACTGCATCTGCCACAGAGAGATAAGACCTACCCACTCCAGCACAAAAAAAAGAGGTGTCTGAATATGGAGTGGTGTGGCTCCACTTTTGGAGCTCTGGGACATGTGCAGTCGCCCTTTTTTTGTCATTACTTACAAGTACTATTTTATTTATTGTTGCTTTTATTTTTTAGATAAAAATGAGTCAGTCATTAATTTTGAGTAGTATTTTCTGTCATCTTTTAAATTTTAGTTGCTTTTTATCACAATTCACTAAAGTTATTTTTATAACTATGAAGAACAGTGCTTATCAGTGACAATAATGAGGGATAAGCTCAAAGACAAATAGTACTCTATAATTCACTCATATAAAATAAGGTTCATTCAATAATATCAATGACCATCATTAACTAAGGCAAGCTTAGCAAATGAACTCTTCAGTCTAGGGAAAAAAAAGTTGCATGAAGCTATAGAAAGTGAGTATGGAGAATACTGTACTTCTACAAACTTATGTTTCACCAAAAACACTTTATTGAAAAAAACAGAAACTGATTTCATAATATTTTTTAGATTGGCATTGACTCTTCTAGATTATTATATAAACATCAGTCTTGATCATACCACATGCGAGTGTGAATTTATATATATATAAAATTCACACACACACACATATATACAACTCATATACACAAACACACACACATATATATATATATATATATATATATATATAATTCATATGCACACAAACCTATATATAATTTACACACACACACAAATATATACAATTCACACACACCTATATACAATTCACACACATGCACACCCCTATATATAACACACACACCCCTATATATAGTTCACATGCACACACCTTTTGGATGAGCTGATAACAGAAGAATGCTGCACCAGTGTGCCACAGATTCTCTAAACATCATTCTTCAGATTTAGGATTCAGAGTCTTTGATATCTGACATCATTTTTTCATAAAACAATCAGAATATATAAACACTGGTTATTTTTTCTATATCAGTGAGGAATACCGAATATCAGAGAAATTAATAAAAGATAAGCTCTCAGTGAGATGCAAACTAACCAGGTTTCTCTGAGGAAAAAGGAGGATGTGAGTTTGAGTTTATTCCTTATCATTTCCAACTTATGCAGTTCTTTGCTGTCATAGTAATAATGACTCAAATTAGTTGTGTTAAAATGCAATTAAAATTAAAAAGATTAAAGAAATTTTAAGACAAAATAAATGACAAGAATTTTTATCTGGACTTAAAAATGTTTTTTTTAGAACAATTTCCAATGAGAGGTAATGTGTGTGTGTGTGTGTGTGTATATATATATATATATATATATATATATATACACACACACACAAATACATATCAGTATACTGCCATATATTAATAACATTATTCATATGATAATTGAAATATATTTTATCAAGTATGAGATATTGATAAATTCACACACATATGAATTTCTGAGATGAGATGATTTTTTTTAGAAAATAAATTGAACAGCATAATTATATATCAGTATCATTTAGATATTTGACTATGATTATTTCTATAATTAATTTTTTAAAAATTAATTCTTATTAATACTTGCTTATTTCAAGTGGAAGTAAGCATGTCTTGCATTACTATAATAATGCTACTAGAAGTGATGTCATTATAGTAACTTCTAGTGATATAAAAAGTGTACATTAATTATATATCTTTTTAACTTTATTACAACTTGCTTAGGTCATTAATTCTGCAATAGCAAGAAACAGTGCATACGAGAAAGAATAATAAAACTCTCACTGAGATTTGAACTGTTACCTTAAAGAAAACTAGTTACCTGTATTAGCTGCTGTATCCCTAAACTAGATGAGTTTAAAACTCACCTACCATAGTTATTTGTGTATAACACATACTCATGTATAACCCCCCCCGCTAACTTTGAACTATGAAAAAAAAAAAATAAATAAAAAAATAAATAAATGAATAAAATAATTTTTTTTTAGAAATACATTATGCATTGATTTTTAGAATTTGTAGCAGCTACATTTAACATTTGTTCAACTTTTTATCAGTTCATATGGACTATAAATAAGAATTCATATAGTTTACATTATATCTTAAAGCACATTGGTTTGGACTATAGATATAATGTACTTTGTCATCCCATCATGAATATGGTGAGGCATGTGGCCAGAAATAAAGTTAATTATATAATTCTCATGTATAATATACACCCTGAGCTTTGGGGTTGAAAAATCTGAAAATATGGTGCATCTTAGACACAAATAATTATGGTACATCATAACTTTGTCATATTTGTACAAAAGAAAAAAATTATTCAATGACAAGTCTGAAGGCAGTGTGTTCTTAATTAAGTTTGGAATATTTGATTGGTGAAAGACATAGAAAAAAAAACTAATATACAATTTCACAGAAAATTCAACCTACTGTAAATTATGGCATATGTCAACCTTTTAAGCCTGAAAAAATTTCTACAAAACTAGGGGTCAACTTATATGAAAGGCCTAAAATGCAAACCTTTACCACTAGTTGACCACTCTGTGTTAAAGGTTTGGATTTTAGTCCTGGTGTATAAGTTGACCTCTAGTTTTGTAGATATTTCAGGCTTGAAAAGTAGATTTATATGCCACAATTTATGTTAACTATATTGCTTAAATCTTTATATTGCTTTTATGATTAAAGTTGAATTTTATGTTTGAGAAATTCTAGTTTTCTCAAATAAAAACATTTATTTTTCACAGTTTTAATCTCCACTACCTATTCCACATTGATAAAAAGTGGTCATCAACAATACAAATGAAAAGTTTATCTTTTATGCCAGCTGGAATTCAAGTCAGCATTAAAGAAAAATATTTCACTTAATGTAAAATATCTCCATTGAGAGATTAGAGAAATAAGGATTAACTACTTTAATAGAAAGAGGAATGAGAGGTGATCTAATTGAAACTTTAAAAATAATGTAGTTTCTTATTGTGGTAGACATTTTTTCAATTTTTTTCGCTTGAAGTGGAAATTTACTGTAAAAACAAATCTCAAAAACTAAGCCTTCTAACCAATTGGATATTTTGCTAATAAAATGATATATTCTTGGAACAAATTGCCTATTTATATAAAAGACAGCAATCGAATAGAAAAATTTAAGATTAAACCAGATGATTTCAGAGGGCATTTCTGGAAACTATCTGATGAATTACCAGAATTTGATCTGTATATAGATATTGGCCAAGTGATCGAGTGTTTGCCAATGGTCCGGGAGACTGGGATTCAATCCCAGGTCAAGTCATACCAAAGACTCAAAAAATGGTACTTGATACCCCCATGTTTAAAACTCAGCATTATAAGGTATGTTTCAAGAGTAAAGTGGAGTAATCCAGGGAAAGGAGTAGCGCCCTTCCCAACACCTCAGAGTAGTAGCTATCAAAAAGGGAGCTTTTGGGTAGCCCTTGACTACAGTTGCCAACTTTACATACTTATTAATAGTACATATGTTCTATGCTAAGTGTTTATTTAAAGGTTGATATGAGAAGATAGTAAGAAGGCAGAGATGCTAAAGAAAGCATTACAAACAAATGAATAAGTCAGTATATAGTTGACAGTGGCTTAATTGCCTCCATTCTTTGGCCATTATTTACTGGCAGGTTGAATTCATTTCCTCATCATCACATCATGCACAGCCCTCCATGTGTATTTTATGTACTGATCAAAAAGTATTTATTTCACAGAGTTTCAATATTTCATTAATATTTTTTCCGAGCTTACAAAAATCATTAAAATTTTTATCATAGCTGGCTAGAATTTAATAAATATTTTCTCACTCATTGAAACAGGTGGACAATTGACGGCTTCCCATTTTTGAGCTGCTGCAGTTTTCTCTCTTTGGTTACTTTTGGTTGGCTGTTGAGAATCACACTCACATGTGCCTACACGTGTGCACACTCTTTCTCTCACACACTAGCAAAATTGCAAGAAAATTGATTGAGTACATAATACCCCTTATATAGGGATCACCTGTTATTAGCTTCATCTGCTGGCCTAGTTAAGCATGATTACATTACCAGACCCAGAGGGGAGAAGATGGAGAGAGAGAGAGGGGGAGAGAGAGATCTAGTTCAGGAGAGTTGGGGGTGAGTAAGAAGGGTAAATGTTAGCTATATTGGATCCATGCCAGCATGTTTTGCTCACTCAGAGCAGAACATCTAACAGAGAGAGAATTTCTCAGCCTTTATGCAACAAAATCATTTACCTGACATCATATAAAGTATCTTAAGTTGTTCTCAGGGGACTAAGAACTATGACAACATTTTCTGACGTTCTTTTGCTTCAAACAGATCGTTTTTATTTGTCTATTATACATTTTTAAGTATGTGTTTACCCAAACCCTCCATAACAGCAAGATGTGACACAAAGTCAATTTTGAATCAGAGTACAGCTGGTTTGAATTTAGAGTTTTCCTTCTCTTAAATCAATTGTCATACCAAGGTTAAAGAGCCTAGTCTGCTCCACCATTTATCCATAGCTGGGAGTAGGGAATAGTTGGATTCATACCTTTCCCAAGAGTATTTGTGTTAAATGAAATGCTAACAGCCTCATCCAGAGTTTGAACTCTGGTTGCTGTATCCATTTCTCATCATGATAACCATTATATCAAAAGTACCTTTGTATGTACTTTTTATATCTATGAGTTATTCAAAAAGTTCCAAGCCTCACCCAGAAAGAAGACCCATAACTGAACACTTTTTTTTTTGTGGTAACACACTACTACTTCTTATAAACCCTGAAACACTAAATCTGATTTTTGTCTTAATTTCTGTGCTGGTTAGGCCTGTCTAAAATCTGAGTAAGGCTTAGAACTTTTGGACAAACTTTGTAAGCTTTCATTTTATAGAGTTTCTAAAAGACAACATCAAAGAGTAACTAAAATAGAAGCCCTGTCTGAGAGCCTTTATCAGTAACTTAATATATCAAATCTTAAAGTAGTTTGTAAACATTTCTTGCTTAGCTTCTACATTCTAGAAGAAAGAAAAATATTTTAGTACATTTTATATGTTAATTCAAAAATGTACTCAAAAATCATTATGCATTCTAGCTGATCAAAATCATTTAAACTGCAGAACATTATTAGTAATTAATTTGGTAAATCAAAGATAGTTATTAATGAGAAACTTGGGTTTGGTGCCACTGTTCGGAAGTACAGGAAATAAAGACTCATTTCCTCTTCAATTTACAGAAGTCTTTTCCTTTTTTAAAATTTGATTTTAGAAAAAAAATCCTATAAATATGAAGAGGAAAAACTGGATCAAAATAGGTGTTTTAGCAACTAAACAATATTCTTCTCTCAGAAATTCAAATTATATCAGAAAGGTAATTGTTCATGCTCCATGTTAAGTTCACAATCACTGGATATAAAAATCAATTTTTCTTCATATAATTTCAAATGAATATTGGATGAAATTTTTAGGATAGTGTTCCAAACCAATCACCAGCTCTCAACTGACCATACCAATTTTCAAGCTCTTAAGGATGTTTTGTTCAAAAATTGATTTTTTTTCCTTCTTGTCTTACAAGATTTAAGTTTGGTTCAATTTTATACAAAAATTGTCAGAAATTTTCTTACTGAGCACTTTCCATCTTTACTATATTCCACCAAATTGTTTTTTTTTTGTCAGTTTCTCATTGAATAACTCAAGAGTTGTGACTAATAAGATCTCAGAGCATCATTTTAATATCAAAACATTTTTAGTTTTAGTGAGAGGTTCAATTTACAATTATGGTAATATGCTAAATTAGACACTAACTTTGATTATGTTAAATATGATAAATAATGAATGTTTAAGCGTCTATTTAGAGAATGGTATAGATCACACAACCCATTCAAAATGAACTATTCCAAAAATTTGTCATAAATAAACCAGGTTATTGGTAGCAATTTATTTTTTTTTTTTTTATATATGAGTTCCTTCAGTTCCCATTTGCCACTAGGTAGAACCACCTGGTCTGAGGGGGCTTTCCCCTAAGGCTATACCTTCTTAACTACAGTAAATTGTGGGATATAAGTTGACCTTTTAAGTCTGAAAAATTTCTACAAAACAAGAAGTTGATTTATATGGCAGGGCTAAATTCCAAACCTTTACCACAGAGTGGTCAACTAGTGATAAAGGTTTGGATTTTAACTCTACTGTATAAGGTGACTACTAGTTTTGAAAAGGTTTTTAGCAGAAAAGACTGACATACACCACTATTTACAGTACTTGCCTGGTGAATCTAGTTCACTACTACTTTTCACTGTTAGTACCTTCTGGAGGCTGAATTTTTACAACTGGAATTTTAACAAGATAAACCGAGTGTTTATCCTTTTATCCCACTTTTTAAAAAAATATTACTTTCCTTCCCAATTACCAGAAAATCAAAGCATAAAAATCTGTGTTGTGCTTATAATTGTAGTACAATCAATGAATACCATGGGGCTATAAATATTATCCTCACAATCTCAAGTCCCATCTGTAGGGCATTCCTCAGCTAGTATTGATATTATCAAGAAAAGAGAGCTGAAAATTAAAAATCAAAGAAAAAATTGCTAAATCTTGTTCATTTATATTAAGACAATTTATGAAGGAATCAATTTTTTAAGTTAAGATCTGGGCAAAACAATGCTTGCTGTGTTGTTTTTTAAGCATTTATTTCATTTAATGGTAAAGATCTTAAAAACAAAAAAACAAAACCAAACAAACCCAGATAAAACAAAATATTGATAACAAAATTTAAAATCTTACATTTGATTGAACACAATACTTGCTCCAATTTAGTACTATGTTAGTAAACTCCTCTACAACTCAATTCCTAACTAATAAAATAATCGTAACTTATTTTTTAAATCATACCAGATAATCTACATAATCTATGAAATGGAGGAGTCTCCATGACATAGTGGTTAACATGATGGACTGTCACATCATAGTAAATGATTTTAAACTCCAGTCATGCTATTATGATAATTTTCAGACTTATGCCTTTGGAGAAAGGTAAGAATCCCCTTATCCCCCAGCTATAGGTTAAATAGTACCATTACTATCCTCCTACAAGAATGACTTTTGCATCCAATAACCCATGAAAGTTGATATGCCATTAAACAAAGAAACCAAACCAAACCTAATCTAATCTATAAGATGAGTTCAAAAAGTATCAAGACTGAAACTGTATTTATCAAGGTAGAACATGAACAATGAATGAAATTTTTTTTCTTCCAAAATAAACAGCTTATCTACCTCACCTCTCTGCTAAATGCAGAATGTGATATAAGATCAATTTTTTTTTAAAGAAAAAGCCCACTCAACACCAATCCTAAATTATGACCCTATACAATTTGTATCTCATTTTTCATCACAGAAATGTAGTTCTAGTAAATGATTAAGATTTGAATTTATAGTGGAGATTATGTTCTGTAGCTGATGTCATAATTATCTCAGTTATTTACACCACATTCTCTATGATTTGAGTTTTATTTAAATACAAATTATTAATAAAATGATTTTAAATTATTAGTACTGTTGGCCTAATCTACATACTAATGATGCAATTATATTCATATATATACAACCAAATAGCAGTCTACAGTATGAATAAGAACGCTAATTTGCATATTGATCTTAAAAATTTGATTTTAATATTTGCTTGGTATTATTGATTTCTAGTTAGGTTTTTCATAATGAATATAAGCAAAAATCCTATCCATAAATCTTACAAGAAATCCATTAACAAAAAGAAATATATGTAATTTTATCCTTTTCAGTTAAATCAGGAATATTTAACAATGAAATCTGAGAGTGATGGGAAGAGCTAGCCTTCAAGCTGTTCTAATCTTCAATTCTATCCCCTCTATTTCAAATAAATTAAATGTAATAATTTGAATATTATGTAAAATTAGATTATTTTGTTAGTCTTTCTTATCAAATATAATATTTCATTATATTAAAACTTAAATACATGTACTTAGAGGGTGCATATTTTTACTAGTATTATTAATGCCATAATCATAGATACCAGAATTTTATTATTTCTAGTGAAATATCATACAATCAAAACATTACCAAACTCTGTAACCAAAAATTGTATATAATAAGAATACTTATTTTTGGATGCAGTTTCAATGTTGTAGATTTTGGTAGTGAATAATACTTAATATCTGGCTTGATTGTATAATGTTCCACTAGAAATAATCATTTCATGATATCTTTAGAGGAAAATTAACATTTTATAAAAAATTGTTAGTAGTGTACTTATGAGCAATACACTGTGTGTATTATATATACACATATACACACTAGTTGAAATAATGTCATATCAACCTTTGTAGGTTATTTTTTGCCAAATCAGTTTTTATACAAATAATCAGTTCTATTTCAAACAATTCAGTTTAGCATGAGTACACAGTTTATTTGTCAAAAACATTTCTATTTCAAGCTATTCAGTTTAGTATAAGTATAGATTTGGTTTACATACAGTTTATATTTTGAACAATTCAGTTTAGCACAAGTACAGGTTCAATGTCAAAAACAGTTCCATTTCAAACAGTTCAGTTTAGCTGAAGTACACAGTTTAATTGTCAAAAATACTTCTATTTCAAGCTATTCAGTTTAGTCAAACAGTTCTAAATCAAACAATTCAGTTTAGCATAAAGTACACAGTTTAGTTTATTTAACCCATAGATAGGGCCCTATCTGATGCTACCACTCTGGGCCAGAGTGGGTCTGGGAGCAATGGCAATGAAGGGGTGCTCCACATTCCCCAAAGCTCCAGCATCACAGGAACCTTACCATCAGATTTTTTAGTGCCATATAATCAGGACACTCATTGGAGGGGTCTTACCTCTCTGCAGAGGTGCAGTCGGTGTATTCAACAGCCCCAGTGGACTGGGCAAAAGAATGAGAGGCGAGATCCTTGACTAAAACATCAGAAAGTTAGCAAGATTCCCCCCTCCCACCATCAAATAGAAATTGATTGATTGGTTGGTTGTTTTTACATGTAAATCCTTACTTTTGTTATTTAATGACAAGTGGTCATTTTTTATTTTGCACCCATGTAATTGATTTCATATAAATAATGTTAATCATTTGTAAATAATTATAGTTTCAAGTAAAAATTATTAAAACAAATAATTTGCACACACATAGTTTCAAGTGTCTTATTCAAGTATTTTTTATCTAATTCTAATAGTTTACACACAGTTATATGGTTTCAAGTATTCCTATACTAATAGTTTTCAAAATGCATTTGACCCATAGATAAGATCCAAACAGGTATAATCACTCATAGTGAATCTAGGAGTAATAGCACTTCCAAAGCACCAGAATTGGAGCCCCACCACTAGTTGCAGGGGAGACCCAATGATGTACTGGATTGTGACATTGTAGTAAGCAAGCCTGAATTTTAGTTGTGCTATTACGTTCACTTTCAGAATAATATCCCTACCCTGCAAGCTATGGGCGAAATAGTACTAGTGCTATTCTTCAAGAATAGCTTTGGCATTAAATACCCCACAAAGATTGATATGCCATTAAACAAAGTTACTTAACCTCACCATTAGTTGCAGTTTAGTGCCATAGTCAGGATACCCTTTTTGTGGGGTAGAGGTCTTTCCTCCTCAGCAATGAGTGTATCCCAGACCCTGCTGACAAGGTGTATAGAAAGTATTAATACTCTGAATCCATGTAGAATATTGATTTAACTGATGCTCAAGACCACATCGCAGCTATCCATTTGCTTAAAATGAAGCCAGTTTCATTCAAAAGATAAAAATCGGAGCCAGCCATCTTTTGACTAAAGACAAATTAAGGTCAATGGATTCAAATATCAGAAAAGAAATGTCAATGTTCAAATGTTATATTCCAAAAATATCCCAAAACACAGTATTATCAAGAATTTCAATACAAACAAATACCTTTATAAATCAAACTTAAATTGAAGTAAAAATAAATGAAACTAATAGGTATCACATAACTACTGTGAAAAATCCTCTTTTCAGTTACATATAAATGAAACATTGAGTGAGTAAAAAATTTTGCAATATTTTGGTAATGAGAGGTACAATCCAGCAGCTCTGGATACTTTTTTTGAGGTTATGAAGGTGACAAACCACACTGGACTGTGAGAAGCCAAGCTTACCTGATACTTTCCGAGTGTAACTTGCAGGGTTTGCCACTACGGTTTGGAGCACAGCCTTAGAATTCACAGTTTTAGGTCTTTCTAATTTTGCCTGATTGTCAAGATTCTTGCAACCTGAGCAAAATTTTTTGAAAACAATCTGGTAAATGTACTGTGATCCACCATGCCTTCATCTCTGCCTGTGGTGTAATGGTTATCGTCGTAGGATATGGACACGACAACACGAGTTCAAATCCTGGACCAGGCTAATTGCATTTCACATAGCACTAATACCCTTGGGAAAGGTATGAATCCAATTATTCTCCCTCCAGCTATGGGTAAATAGTAGGACAGATTAGGTTCTTCAGCCTTGGTGAGGCAACTAGCCTAGGAGAAGGAAAACTCTGAATTCAAACCTGTTAAACTCCGCTTAAAAATTGACCTTGTGTCATATCCTGCCTGAGCGGAGGGGTTGGTAAATATGCATGCCTTCAGCTTTCACACAACAAAAGCTTTTTGGTTGCTTCTATGTTATGGCCCAATTTGAACCCATAAAGCATAAGTTCCCAAATTAGACTATGTTACACATTCATCTGAGTGGCTTTCAATCACACAGAGTAAAGCAATGCACAATGTGCCATTGCACCAACTACCATAATACTAACAACCATAGAAGGTATTTTACATGGCTTGAACTACTTCAGTCATCTGAAATACACTCCACAAAGTAGCACATATCAAGATATTAATAAACTTTTGACTCACCCTTGTATAGTTTGATTGGGTTGGGTTTTATGACATATCAACCCTTGTAGGTTAGTTAATGTCAAATCCTCTATATACATATATTTAATATACATGATTTGTAAACACATTTTATAGATAACATTCTTAAATGAGCCCGAGTTAAATCATTTCATATTGCTGTACAACAGTCACAATTTAACAGTCATTTGGTTGCGCATAGTCTGTTATAGGACCCTATCAGGTGATACCACTCCAGGTCAAAGTGGACCTGGGATCAACGGCAATGAAGAGGTACTCCATATTCCCCAAATCTCCAAGTTTGGAGCCTTGCCATCAGATGGTTTAATGTTGTATTCAAGACATTAATTGGAGAGAGTCATATCCCTCTGCAGAGATGCAGTCAGTGCATTCTACATCCCCAGCTGACTGGGCTGTTGTCCTTGTATAACTCCACATTTCATATAAAAAAACTTTTTGCAGAGACTCTTTAAACATTAAATTTTCTGCATAGACACAATTTTTTTTATTCAGAGATTTAAAATCCTTCATTATAGGTTAAAACTTGTAACTTTCTAAGACGAACCTTCAAGGAAAAAATGTTTTACTCTGTATTGGATGGTATTAGGTTTATATATACCAGCTGGAGCCATCAAACTTTCATAAAATACATGCATAGTTATATGAATACCATACAAAAACAATGAAATATTACTTATTTTACTTTTGAAGTTGTATCAGAACAAAATAATTCATAAAAACAATTATTTAATAATTCTATTATTTTTTAAATCTATATTGATAATTTAAATACTCTCTTTCTCCCCACTTAAATTCTTTATCCCTACCTGCAATATATTTAAGACTTCTTGGTGTATCCTTCCTTGCCTTCTTACACTTCATGAAAATGTTTCTTTTCACAAACATATCTATAACTGAAAATGTGACACACACAAATGATAGGTAGGTATGCAGATAGACCAACATTAATAGAATGATTTTCTTTTGTTTACCAATAGGACAGTATTTTTTCTTTTTAACATCTAATATTGTTTAAGTGTAAAGATAAATATCTAACTTGTATACAGAGTCTGACTAAAGGCCATCATCTTTAGAGTACCACAAAAAATCAAAGTGATTCTCCAACAACAGCATACTTCTTGCTGAACCAAGAGATATTTTATGTCTGCATTAAATGACAAGCGGAATATTTTCTCCGGATAATTTTGATGATTCACAAAATATGAATAGACTTTCTTTCTTCGGTCACACTCCCATCATTTATGTGTTTCCTTTGTGCATTCTTCATGTTTTGAAGAACAAACAGTTCAATCAGACACTCATTTATATTATACAATAATTTCACAATGTACATTCCTCACCTGTAAATCAAAGCCAAAACCAAAGGAGTCTATCAGTTAAAACATAGGGAAGAAGATAAGAAAATTTCTGTTTAGAATGGCATGAATGCAACTGAGAATGCATGCAGTATTATCTGATACCTAGAATTCACTAAATGTTTTTTTTTTTTACATGTCTGCTATTGCATAACTTAAAGATGACTGAGACTAGGACCACGACATTCTCTCTATTTACTGATCTCATAGTATACTTCAAGCATATTTGTTTTTGAAAATTCTGAAGTTTTTAAATGTTTTTAGCAATTTACAATGTAAGCTTAATACTAAACTCGAACCTTACTTTGTATGTCAGTCTAGATAAACCAAATCTTCATCTTTTTAATTGATTGGTTGATTTCAATAGTGTGTCAACCTGTCTGGGATTATTTTATGCCCAGAGGTTCGGGAAACATATTCATTGTAGGTTTATATTTACTTGTGTAGTAGTTTCTTAAGAGTTTTTTGCAAACTGTCCTATCAAATGCAATTAATCTTTAAACAGATCTATTTGACCCATAGATGAGACCCTAACATCCTACCACCACTCTAGGTCAGAGTGGACCTGAGAGTAATGACAATGAAGAGGTACTCCACACCCTCCAGATCTCATCATCAGATGTGATTTAGTTTCATATCCAGGACACCCTTCTTTTGAAGGGGTGGTTTCATCCTTCTGCAAGGGATACAATCAGCATATTCTAAGCCTTACTAACAGGGTGGTTTGAATATAAGATCTGGGCAATATTTTTTTGCTAATATTCTAGGGGGATAAAAAAGCAGGGTATTGAATATATTTAAATCCTGTACACTTGAAGGCTTTTTCTGAATAGAAATTGGACACAAGAAAATAGATATAAGGTAAAACTTTTGTCAAGTCTATCAGTATTTGTGACAGCAGGGAGAGTTTCACTTATCCACCCACTAGATAAGTGGAACCCTTCCTTGTATAATAAATAGTACTGTGTATGAGACGGAATCATAAAATATTCAGCAGGATAATTTAATTAAGAAAAACTGAAAGGAATTACTTTTTGGTTATTTTTGGTTCATTAAATTTTAATGCAGCAGCTGGAGCAGCAAGCAAGACAAAACCTGGCATGAAACTTTTCTTGCTAAAAATTGAGTAATTTTAGTCTGCAGGATTTAGATCTCTCGCTCAATTTGTTTTTACAGTTATATAGTATCAAGTATTTTTACCTAATACTAATAATTTATAAACAACTATGGTTTCAAGTAATTATTTCTATTTAATAATGATAATAGTTATTTGTTAGCACTGTTATATGGTTTCAAGCATTTCCTATCCAATAGTGATAATTTTCAAACAGATCTATTTAATCCATAGATGGGATCCTAATAGGTACTATGGGTCTGGGTGAACCAAGGAGTAATGTTAATGAATGAGTAAAAGTTCCCAAGAGCTTCCGAATTGGAGTCTTACTACTATATGTAGTTTATTGCCATGCCCAAGACACTACTTTCTTTTGAGAATCTAATACCTCTGCAAAGTATACATTTAGCATATATCAAGCCCTGCCAACAGGGCTAGGCATTTTTAGTCTGGTTTTAACACATTTTCATTATATATATATATATATATATATATATGTATATGTATGTATGAGTTGAGTCATAAATAATTTCTGTTTTAGTAAAATATAATTTATTCATGAATAATTTAACATTGAATCAATAGTATATTTACCATTATTTTGAATTACTTTGGTTAGCTTGTTGATTACCTGCAAGTAAAATTCATCTAGTTTCTAGCTCAAGAAATTTTCCACACATTTTCAAATATATATTGTTACCAGATAAAGTTCTTGCCCCAGAGCATGCCAACAAATTTCTTGGGACTGGATGAAACTTGCTCCCTCACCCCACTAACCTAAACTCATCCTTGGGGAATCTGTAACTGACATTATGATTTGAACATGGAAGCTGATGATTAGATGAAAGCCCCCAAATGGCAAAAACTCAAAAGTTCACTAGACAGAAAGGCAAATTGGGGACCAGCAGTTGGTGTCAAGAAACCTGTCAAAAAAAAAAAAAAAAAAAAAAAAAAAATGCCCTGAGTGGAAAAAAAATAACATAGCCAACTCATTCACCAGAACACTAGCTTATTTTTCAAATGAAGAAACTAGAGAAAGAGAAAAGAGAAAATCCTAAAATACATCCAGATTTAATCCAGTACTATATTGCTGATAAGTTGGGAATAAGCAACTCTTGAAAAGATGAAATTGAGAAAACCCTTCTCTGACCAAAGAAAGTAAAAGAAGAGAAGATGAAAAGGAAAGAAAAGAGAAAAGACAGACATAAATGAAATCTTCAACGAGATAAGTAAAGACTATGAGTAATTACTTTGCTCAAATAATAATAATATTATCACACTATCACATACATATTACATGCACCATTACAAAAATATAAATGTTTGAATTGTTAGTGATATTCATGTTTAACTCTCTTCATCCTTCCATTTCCATTCACATTTGGACAAATAAAATTTCTTGTTAAATTGTCTTTGAGGAATTCCTGCCTCATTTTTATTTTTAATTGGTCATGGATTGATTTTACGGATTGTTGAAAGAATATTCATGTGAACGATATTTATACTTAAAATACTATAGAACTATTTCAGCAGTATTTATAATTGCGGGTAGGGTCAGGAATAAAGTGTCATGAAATAATTACGAACCTTGTGCAGGGACTGGAATTCTATCCACAGTTTTGCCTTAAAAATTGTTCACACATTCTAACAACGGTATAGTCTGTAACAATATAAGTAAAGTTGGCAACTGTAGTCGAGGGTGACCCAAAGGCTCCCTTTTCAATAGCTACTACACTGATGTGTAGGGAAGGGCACTACTACTTATGTGTAGAGCGATTACATTAATATGATATTAAAATGAAGAAATATCATGTTTTATGAAAGATGATCATCAAGAATATAACAATGATAAAACACATTTATAGCCTTAATGCATGTGGTTTATCATCAATACTTTCCTGAAGATTGTTTTTGTGAAACTTGAAGCTGCAAGTTAAGTGCTTTTTTTTTTTTTTGCTTTAATATATTCATGTGTGTGTGCATGGGTGTGTGTCAGAAGTTTTTCCCACTCTTTCTTTTTGGCTATTGAGTTTTTGAATTGACCTGAGGAAAAACTACTTAAAAGTTGAATGTAGAAGTTCTTAAAAGCAAAAAAGCAAAAAAAAAAAAATAAATAAATAAATTTTTAGATAGAAATACAAATTAAAACTAAAGTTAATTCATTCTTTGAACCTGTAAACCTAATATTTTAGGCTGAGCACAGTATTTCACAATAAAGCATAAGACCAGTATTTTGAATTTGTGGAGATCATATCAGATAATTAAAAAGCTTAATACACCAACTATCCACAGCCTTTCTCTTAATGGAATTATGGGAAGTCTGTACTTGAGAGTAAATGCTCAATGTTTTGTGCTTGAATTTTTTTCTTTTTTAGCTCAGATACAGGGTCTCCAAGGACCAAGGGATTAAGAACTCAAAAGGTTAAAACAATGTTCAGCAATTTTCATTATATGACAATGTCCCAAAATGAAACTACCAAAAATAATGACAACATGGCTTGGTTTTGATGGATTTGTTTTGAGACAATATAAGAGTATTTTAAATTCAATTACCAAGTTCACTCTGATCCAGAGTGTTAGTACCTATTAGGGTCCCATCTATGGATCAAATAGGTCTGTTTAAAAAATATTTGTATTTGATAAGACCCTGTGCAAAAAAAACCCCAAAATCTCATAAATAACAACACAAAAAATGTAAATGTGAACATACAATGAATGCAATTCTCTAACCTCTATATAAAGAATAACTCTAAATGGTTTGACATGCTATTAAAATCAAAAGGTCAATCAAATTTATATTTCAACATTATTCTTCTTGTGACAGAAATGACAGACATTTTGAAGTGTACTTTCTTTTTCCTAAATTTTACATGATAAAAAACTGATTTACATGATATTGTTGCACAAAAGTCTCTCTCCCTCTCTAGATATGTATGTATATCAAAGCAATTATCTTACTTAATCTGACATACAAAACACACACACTCTTATGTTCTATATTATTCTTTCTTTCATTCTTTATTGATTTGAAGAGTGACCTTGACTTTCTTCCCAGTTGCTTGTTAATAAACAACCACCATTCAAGTGTTAACTTGAATGACGCTCTACGCTGCAATAACAGTGATGATATTAATGAACATTGCTGTCTTTCAGAGATAACAAGGGACCTTCATTGAGAACAGTTAAAATAATACACTCATTAATGATTCATGTACAAAAAAAGTTGGTATGAGAGTGAGAAGTTAGAAGAGAAGAAAAAAATGAAAGAAAAATGCAGAAATGTTCTAAATAAATAGATATTGATAAATTTTCCGAGCAGCTGCAGAATGCAATTATAAATGTAAGAGCAGAGGAAGAAGCAGGTCTGATCTTTGTTTTGCAAAAAGGATAAGGATATTAGAATATGTTGCATAATAATGACAGAATAAGTTAAGTGTGGCTACATTTTTATTCAGTTAATACAGTTTTTTTTGTTTTTTTTCACATGAGGTGCAATCAAAAAGTATAGTGAATATACATTTTTTTTCAATTAATTCTTAATAAAGTGATAACATGTAAAAATCATTTAGATGAGTCAGTGCCAAGACTTGATACTTTTTCATCAGCAGTCTTGGTAGATCTAGAATTAAATATTTTTGCAGAAACACATGATTGTGCAAGTGCAGCACCCTCCATATTCACCATACATTTTTTTAAATTGAAAATTCAATTTAAAATTAAGATTTGATGAAAAGTAAGATTTTGAGAAATATAACACCATGGTTTTACACTGTTGGGATACAATAAATAATTTTCTCCCTTAGATAATTTGCATATCCAGTTGAGATTTGTAGAATGTCACATGACAGTCACAGAAACCTCCAGCCCAGTTGGCTGGGGCTTTAGGAAACACAACTGCATCTCTGCAGAGGAGTAAGACCACCACCCAATGAATGTCCTGTTTATGACATTAAACAATCTGATGGTGAGGCTCCAGTCATGCTGGAACTTTGGGGAATGTGAAGTAACTCTTCACTGCCATTGTTCTCAGGTCTATTCGGGTCCAGAGTGGTAGCACCTGATAGGGTCCTATCTATGGGTAAAATAGAACTGTTTGACATTTAAACCGAATGCAAACAAATGATTTATGCTAAATAGAACTGTTTCATGATTTAACTGTGTGTAAACAAATGACAGGTTTAATTGAATTGTTAGTAATACACAGCAATACTTAAAACCATTTAACTTTGTTAAAAATAGAACTCTTAGATCATTTAATTGTGTGTATCTACAAAATGTGTTTACAAATCATATATTTGATATAACAGGATTTGGCATTAAATAACTAACAATGGTTATTATGCCATAAAACAAAACCAAACAAAAACCCATTCCCAACCTCTTTTTGCCTTTGAATAGTAAAGACATCATCTATTACACTGCCAGAGAATGGGAAAGTCACCTGGCTATATTACCCACATTTTTTAAGAGTCCTTTTACCATTTTGTACTCCTTCTACATACTGTTTGTTCATGGTACAATATTTAGATAACTATATCATGAGGCAAGTTTGTGTATTCCTTCCAGCATGTAAATTGAGCATATAAAATATCAAGTGTCCTTGTATGTCTAAATGAGCTTATCTTGTTTTTCCTTCCATTGTGTTCAAAGTTAATAAATCAAATATCATCAAGTCATACTGATAGCATAGATTCCATTGACTTTCTCACCATTTATCCCTATCAGTCATTGCTCTTGGCAAGTCCTCTAAATGGCATCTAGTGTACACACAGAACTGATGAATGTAAATCTTTGTTGGTCAGCCAACACTAGTGTGTCCATGTGTAGGAGTTCACAGTAGAATGTCACTTATGAGTTAGTGGTGCCCAGAAGGTCTTCTTTGTCTCACTTAGATGGTTTGCAAGATGGGAGATAAGTGGCCACACTGCTGCTGTTTTATGGGGTGCTGCTCTCATAATTTCTTCTTAATAGCACACAGCAACTTTGTGTAGTTTCCATCTAGGTCTTCTCTAAATGCATTATTAAAATCCAAATGGTCCAACCATACAATAGTATAGAGATGGCTACAGATTGATAAAATAAAATGAGAATTCTTCCAAAGAGATCAGATCTCCATGTGGTTGATAACCTACCAATAGCAGCCCATGTTTTTCCAATGTGTATGTTGACATTGTTTTCAGTAAATGAGTTATTGCTACCTATGTATGTGAAATTGGCTACTAATTTCAGCAGCTTGCCATTCAATGTAGAGATGGCACCATCTTGTTTAAAACACATGAACTCTTTATCTGCATTTACTTAGAGGCCAATGCGTCTTACTGCTTGTTCCAAGCTATGCAGCAGAAATTTGGTTTGAGCAGGTATATTTACAAGACTAATGCAAATATTGGTCCTTGACAAGAGGGAACTCGACTAAAATATCTTCCCTAGCACCAAACATTCCAATAACACCATATCAAAAGAGCAGTTTCAGAGGTGCTGCTACTCATGAAAACCTCACTGGTATAAGTGCAGTCAGACTGAAGGAGACTATTTTTAAGCAAATTAATGTTTCATTCATTAGTCTTTTTTACTTGGTAAATACACTTTCAGTCTGGATAGATTTTGAACACACCTTGTTTTTAGGACTGAAAATCTTTAACAAACCAAACAGACCCTCATTAGAATTTTTATCTGAATTTCTGAAAGGAGGAAATATCATGAGTATTCATTTATGTATTAGTGCCTTCTTGGTTTATATCATACTTACAAAGTTTCAGTATTCAGTTATGGGTTAAATAGTACCACTGCTGTTCTTCTACAAGGATGGCTTTGGCATTAAATAATCCGCAAAGGGTTATATATCATTAAACCTTGGGATTCAGTACACTTACCCCAGTGAGTTTTTCATTGGTTGAAGCACCTTTGAAATTCCTCCTCTAATATGGTGTGAAGCCGCACCATCTTATTCATCTTAATGTTCTTACAAATTTTACCCTTGAGATGAATTTTTGGTTTAGGAATAAGTTGTATAGAGATAAGTCTGATGAGTAGAGGGGAGCTGAATTTGTACAATCCTATAATACTGATGATCAGAAGGTATTAAAATTTGCTTCATTTTTTTTCCCCTCCAAAATTGGCATTTGTCTACATCAAGTCTAGACATCAAAATGTAATCACTTTGTTATGTAAGTTGTTCAGCTGTGCAGCTGTCTTCATTTAAATGAAGAAAAACAAATTTTGTCTGGATAGTTCTGATTACACATCATATAAAACAACACAGCCTATAATCAAATATCTTTGACAAAAATGCAATTGTGTCAAATGTTAGAGCATGTCCCTGATATTAGGAAGGAAAAAAAAAGAGAATAAAGCAACACTTATGTAAAGTTGGTTGGTTGGTTGGTTTTATGGCATGTCAACTCCTGATGGGTTATTCAATGTCAGTCTTTCTTTTTTTCAAGTAACTAATAATAAACAAGCATAATTTCAATATGAATAATTTGTACACAATTATATGGTTTAAAATATTCCAATTTGATACTTATAATTTGCAAAGATTTTTATGGTTTAAAGTAACTATTCCTATTTAATAATAATAGAGATACCAATTGTAGTTGGTGCACTTGGAATGGTCCCCAAAAGCTTGGAAAAGAAACTGGAGAAATTGAAAGTCAGAGAAGAATCCAGACTATAAAGACCACAACATGTTGAGATTGGCTAGAATACTCAGAAAAATCCTGGAGACCTAGGGGGTATGTGCTGTCACTCAGACTCCAGTGAAAGTCCAGAAATTTAAGATGATGTGAAAAACTTACAAAGAGTAAAATGATAACTTATTTGCATATGGTTTTATGGTTTTAAGTAGTGCTATATAATACTAATCTGACCCATAGATAGAAATCTTACCGGTACAAGCATTGAGTGGACCTGGTAGTAATAGCAATACTCCCCTGATGCTTCACCACTGGATGTAGTTTAGTGTCATACCCAGGACAGACCTTGCTAAAGTAAAGCTATGTAAATGACTACCATTCTCATCAAAAAAGTAATTTTTTAAAAATTGAAGGATGAGTATGAACTTTGGGGAATGTGAAATACCCCTTCATTGCCATTATTTCCAAATTCACTCTGTCTGTGTGGAAGTATCTGCTAGGGTTCTATCTATCGGTCAAATACAACTGTTCAATCATTTACTAAAAATTAATATTAGTAAATCATACAGCTGTGTGCTAATTATTTATATTACATCAGAATACTTGATAAATAGAATTACTTATATTAAATAGCAATATGTGAAACCATTAAACTATGTGCAAACAAACGATTAATATTAAATAAAATTATTAGTGTTTGATAGGAATACTTGAAACCATTTGTGTGTAAATGAATGAGCTCTAAAAATAAAATTACCCATAAACTATTCACTTAAAAATCATTATATATATATATATATATATATATATAAAAAGAGAGAGAGAGAGAGAGAGAGAGATAGCTAAAGATTTAGCATTAAATAACCCACAAAGATTGATATGTATAAAACACAAGCAACCAACCTATTAAATAGATAGATACTTTTTAACAATTATTAATTATGAATACAGTTACAATTGCTTTGATATTGACCCAAAATCACAAGAAACTATGAACACATTTAGGTATAAAAATGACTAGAGACTAAATGCTTTTTTCCCCCCATCAAAGGAAGCATAAAATATACTTCATAAATGTACTTAAGCTGATGTAAAGTACTTTTGGAAAGTAAGCATAAAATCCCCAGTCTTCTTTGGCTTGGAATAATCAAAATGATTTGAAATTTTTCCTTCTCATGATAACCATTTGCACAGTAATATAGTTCAAAAGTACCTCCCCATCAAGGACAGGATGTGATGACAAGGTTGATTTTTAAGTAGAGTACTGCTGGTTTGGATCCAGAGTTTTCCTTCTCCTAAACTGAGGGGTGGAAGAGTCCCCATGGAGTAATGGCTAAAGTGCTGGACTGCAGCCTCAAAGTAAGCAAGATTGAACTCCAGTCATGCTGTTATGTTCAATTTTGGACTAATAACCTTGGGAAAGGTATGAAATCCTCTTACCCCACTGCAGCTCTGGGTTAAATAGTATCACTACTGTTCTTCTACAAGGATGACTTTGGCATTGAATAACCCACAAGGGTTGATATGCTATCAAATTAAGAAACCAAACCAACCTTCTAAACAAGTTACTACAGGACCAGCTTACAGTCACTTGATGCCCAACCAAACGAAGGTATCCTTCCCTGATAATAACTAAATGTAAAGTTACTACTTTTAATTTGGTAACCCAAGAGGATCATAATAGTTGAAATGTCTGTTGCTTTATGTTGGAGATATAAAATAATTTAATTAATGATCAATTCAGAAACTTGTTACTTCATATAATCCATATCATACCATTCAAATAGACATTTTCTTGATGTTGCAAGAGACTGAGTGCAGACTAAGAGCTGATGAAACAGTTTAAAACATCCAGAGATATTCTTAAATGTGTATAAAATCAAATCATTATCCCATTTGGCTATAAGTCCCTAAAATAATAAGTGCAGTATTCATAGTTAATGAGTCCTACAAGAAATAGTTAAACAAATAAAATTGGATGAATTTTTTTAATATCATTTTTCATGGCATACTCACAGCAAAGTATGATCTGGTCACTACAAGGCATATCAACATAGGAGGAAAAAAAAAAAAGAAAAAAAAGTTCCCTTTTTTCAATTTTGGCGCACAAGAAATGTGCTTATTTTGTTAAATGTTTAATCCATCCTAAGGATACTGTACCAAGGCTAAAGAACACAGTATGTTCTACTATTTAACCATAGCTAGTGGTAGTTTGGAAGGAGAGAAGGATTCATAGCTTCCCAAAGGCATCAGCATGAAATTAAATGCCAACAGCTTCATCCAGAATTTGAACAATGCCGGACAAATCTATTTCCTATGATGATAACTGATAACCATTATGCTATGACATGTACAAAAAAAAAAACAAAAACAAAAAAAACAACAACAACGCTTTTTAGGGGCAATGTTATGATTTTTTTTATTCAAAGCAATGCACCCTTTCTTCTAAAGTATGGGTGATCATAAATGTAATAATCCATGTTTTTTATGTTAATAAATTCTCAGAAAAGTGTTATCTCCCATATGAGGCTTTTCATATTGGTTCTATTACTGGCCTCCCGAGAAAAAATATCATCTAATGAAAAACCATACAGAAACAAAGACTCAAAAAGTATGAGTTAGATTAAATACTTAATTTTTTTTTTTTTTATCTAATTGGACATATTTATTCATTCAGTATTTTTATATTAACAAAATACCAGTCACCTGCAGTGAGTAGAAGAGTTTAATCAACGGATGTCAATCTTAAACCTCAAAAAATAAATAAAACAAATAAAATAAAAAAGTTTAACCTGAAAATTTTTTTCTCTTTTATTAACCACATCCTTAGAAGATTAAGCTTCAAAAATGAATAAAATAAAATAAGTAACTAGAAGAGCAATACTGCACCTTATTTTACTGTTTTTGAACTTCAAAAATAAGGTATGAGCAAAATAGAAGACATAAGTTCATAAAAAATGTAAACAAAATCTAATTCCACGTGTAATAATTTTTAAAACATAAAAATCATTGACCTGCAACTTTAATAAGCAAGTTAAATTAACTCAATGATAGAGGGTAGAGTGGCATATGACAACAACAACAAAAGTCTTTTGAATTTTGAGGAAAAATGTCTTTTGAAAGAAACAATCTTTTATTGCTTTAAATACGAATTTTTAAAAATCAAAATGAGATAATTAGCAATTTTTTGAGAAATTACCCCCCCCCCGAAAAGTTCATTTAGCAGTTGCATGTTTTTGTACATCCATACTGTTGTGTCAAGTGCTTCCACAAAGTGATATGATCAGATCTATTCCTGGTGCTTGAAGCACCCTGTAAAGAAGAAGACCGACAGAGCCAAGCTATTTTTAGTACATCCCACCTGTACTCAGGAGGGTACCTTACATTAAACTCAACCTTGTATGGGGGTTCAAGGTGCCGGTTAAATAATGTTTATTTAGTGGTTCCATCAGAATGAACATTTTGGCTCAGGAAATCTTAAGAAACCACAAATATATGATAGTTTTTGGTACACCAGGATGAATTGGGTCAAATTAAAAAGTACAAAAGTACCCTATCTCTGTGTACAACTACCACCGTTATCAGACAGGTATTAAATTTATTTCATTCTCAAGTTTTCATTGCCAAAAAGCTTTCTACTTCTAAGTGGAAAAAAAAAAAAAAAAAAGGAAATGAAAAAAAGTAACTTGCCACTTAAAATGCCGGAAGTTTTCCATGTATTTTATTTATTGGATTACACTTAATTTTTTTTAATAAGTGGCACATTGTAAAAACACTCAACAGAAATGACCAACAACCCTGTTGTAATGTTGAACCTAACCACAAAGGGGCTCTTTTCAGGTCATCAAATAAAAATAATTTAAACTTTAATAGACAAAACCATTGCATGTCTGCAATAAAATCTCGTAAAGTAAGTACGTAATCTCTCTTCATCGTTCCCTCCTCACAAGGATGATACATGCGTAGCCACTTTGCACAAGTGGATAAGTGGGTGGGCAGGTAGAAGATGCCTGATGTGAGAGAGTTGTTAAGTAGATGTTCTTGTTCTCTCTCTCTCATTTTTCTCTCTCATCTGGCCAAATGGATTCCGGCAAATTAAAGATGCTTGTACAGTATAGCCCACCCATGAAAATTTACATTACTTTTGTTTTAATGTACAATAAATCAATAAAGATAGAATGAAATAAATCTATAGAAGTGTAATACTTATATTCGCTATTCAGATAAGAGTAAGTTTCAGTCATTAGCTTAATTTTTTTTTTACAGTTACATTCATTCACCATCAGTAAGCATCTTCATAGTCTTTCCTTCTCCTCAACCACTAAAGAAATATAGCGGGTGGGTGAATTCTATTGAATTGAAGACATGATTTTTAAATATCAATATAGAGTTTAAAAAAAAAAAAAAAAAAAAAAAAAAAAAAAAAAGAAAATGATTGAACTTTACTCTTACTTGGATGGTGAATGTAAATATTAATTAATTATACAGAATTGGATTTTTGTCCAGAATATTATAAAAATTATAGAAATTTGATACTGACATTAACCATCCAGATAAAATCAAGTTTCAGTCATTTGCTTCATTTTTTTTTTTTTGACAGTTACATTTTAATCCCCAAAATTATATATTGGCAATCAGCTGTAAGTAGTTATTTTTTAGTGATTAGGAGAGGAAAAGATTAAAGAAATATAGCAGGTGGATAAATTCTATCGAGTTGAAGACATGCACTTTAAATGTCAATGTACAATAAGAAAATGAAGATAATGACTGAAACTTACTCTTATCTGGATGGTGAATGTAAGTATTATATTTCTACATAATTTTTTGTTGTTGAATTTACCAGAGACATTTCCTCAGAGAGATATTCTGGACAGGTACCAAGAAATGTAATATTTACATTTATCGTCCAATTAAATTTCAGCCATTATCTTCATTTTTTTTTTTTTTTTTTTTACTCAACAGTTAAGTCCCAGAATTATATTGTCAGCTAGCTACAATTCAGCTATCAGCCATAATTCTTTAATCTTTCCTCATCGGACAACTAAAACCCATAATTACAAATTGGCCATAACTATCTGTTAGATTAAAAAAAAATTAAAATTAAGCAGATGACATAGATTTACAGTTGTGGTTTCTTTGTTTTAATTGCATATCAACCTTTGTAGGTTATTTGATACCAAAGACATCATTGTAGAAGAACAACACTGATACTATTTAACCTAAAGCTGGGGAAATAAGGGGGTTTATACCTTTCCCAATGGTCCAAACGTAATTGCACAACTGAAGTTTGAACTTGCTTACTTTGAGGATGCAGTCTAGCACTTTATCTATAATGCCCTCCTCCGAAAATCATACTTATCTAGACAGTAAAATATAAACATAACATTTCTATATAATAAAAACAAAATTAATTATTTTTACAAGTATACAATCATTTAAGAAAAAGTAACCCACAGGAAAAGTAAAGGAGAAAAGCTGATGAAAATAAATCAATAAAATTAACTATAAGGAACACTAAAAATAATAGTATTTTTCCCAACGGAAACTATGACACTAACAGATACAGGCAGCACAATACAATGATTAGATAGAGAAAGGTTTCTGCTACAATTCACTATTTTTCCACATTGTCATACACATTTGTTCATCAGCTGTGAAAATGTACAGTCAAAGAAAAAAAGAAAAAAACAACAAAAACAATGCATCAACTGCATTAAACAGTCATTTCAAAACTTTCTTTATACATATTGTATAATAAAATAAAAAGTAAAAAAGAAAGCCATTTTATCTTGGCCAAGGCCATATATTGCTAATTGAAAATGCTTTGAATCTTTCATGCTAATAAAAGTTACACTACAGAGAAAAAATAGAGAAAAAATTGAGCTAATATATTTAACCAGTATTCAGATACTATTGTATTACAAGAAATATTTGAAGCAAAATAGGAATTTATATATGTATTTACCAACCCCTCTTCATGAGCAGGATGTGACACATTTTTAAGAGTTTTACAGGTTTGAATTCAGAACTTTCCTTCTCCCAGACTAGTTGTCATACTTAGAGCCCAGTCTGCCCAACTATTTACCCATAGCTGGAGAGAGAAAGTGAAGTTTAGTAAATAACAATAAAACAAAGTATTTAATCATATTCTGTGGTTCAGAATGTTAAATAAATCTTTGATAATAAAAAACGTGGTTAGGTTTCACCTCTTATTCAGTTGAATTTGCCCCATAAAATAACAAGAGTTTGGGTTGGTTTGGTATTAAGAACCCATTGATTAAGAGAAGTGAGATTTTTATGCAAACCTTTTAGACAAACTAGCTGCGTGCTAATTAGAATACAACAGCAGTGAGGATTTGAATCAGGAATGAAATGAAAACAAATATTTTCTATAGTCTTTATAATTAGTATGCTTTGGTCTGGATTATCTGTTTAATGACATATCAACCTCTTGTGGGTTATTCAATACCAAAATTTAATACAAATAATTTACAGTTATGTATTTACTCAAACCCTCCACAATGGGTATAATGTGACACAAAGTCAGTTTTTAAGAAGAGTTTAACAGGTTTGAAATCAGAGTTTTCCTTCTTCTAGACTGGCTGTCATATCAAAGGCAAATAGTTCAGTCTTTAATTAGTTAGATTCATACCTTTCTCAAAGTTACTAGCGCTATGTGAAATGCAAACAGTCTCCTCCAGGCTTTGAACTCCAATAACCATGTTCATTTCCTACAATGATAACCATTGCTTCACAAACACCTCTTGAAATTGCAGTTATATGCTTTCAAATATTCCCATCTAATACTACAATGATAACCATTGCTTCACAAACACCTCTTGAAATTGCAGTTATATGCTTTCAAATATTCCCATCTAATACTAAGAATTTTGTACATATGTATAAGGTTTTAAATGAATATTCATATTTAATAATAATGATAATTAATTTGCACACAGTTATATTTATGTGATATCAAGTATTCTTATCTAATACAAATAATTTGCAGTTATATGGTTTCAAGTAATCCTATCTAGCACTAATAATTTTCTCATAGATCTATTTGACCCATAATTGGGACCCTAACAGCTACCACCACTCCGAGTCTATGCTATCTACCATTCTGTTACTAATGCAGTGTGCACTGTATTTTTTTAAATTTGTTTCTTTGATAACAAAACAGCATTCATGGCATATTTCTATTTCTTGGACAGAATTAAGGAGGTTGTGCACTCTCTGAAAACCATATGTATATTCTTCAGTAGAAATGATAGTTTGGTAAAATTATTTGTCAAACACTTTATTATTTAAAGGTTCATATATATATATATATATATATATATATATATATATATATATACATACATACACGCATTTCACTGTGATCAAGTCTGAATTTAAATCAGGTATTTATCGATCAAAAGTCAATGACTCCACAGAAAGATTCATAACTCAAATGACACAATGACTCAGAGGAAGATTTATGACTCAAATTTTTAGGTGGACCACATACAAAAATATGACGGACCTCAAATATTGAGGTAGACCGCATTCTATAATAGTGCCAAGAAATGTCCACAAAGAAATTATTGGGTAAAACTTAGACCAGTTAGAAGCAAAGTGTCAGTTCAAATATTTATGAGCAGTACTGTAAATGTATACATATTCAGCATCGTGTTTTTGCACTTGACAACTGTCAGCCAACTTACTTACAACTTTATATATATGTGTGTGTGTGTGTATATATATATATATATATATATACACACACACACACACATATATATATATATATATATAAAGAAATGCAACTAAGACAATTTCTGTATAAAAAAGTGCTCGATGTTACTATAGTAGAGCAGAATTAGAACCTAAAACAATATTAGACTCATGAACTCTTGAAGGCCGTTATTTGAAGTTTCATGTGGAACACACAATCATTAGATGAAAAGCAAGAAAAGTGGGTAATCAACAGTATTTATAGGGTGAGGTATTAGTCCTGTGGTAAGATGTTAGTACACGAGGCAGTCTAAATACAAGAGAATAAATCATAGAAGTCAAGTGGAAAATGACACAAGAGAAATCAACACTTAGATATCAATTTGCATTTTGCTCTGCAATTTATTTTCTACATGTTCTAAGGATACATAATTTTTCTTCTAAACATAACATGCAGCTATTACTACTCTCTCATATATATATATATATATATTCAGTAATTCTTTGTGTCAGGCCAATGGCTTGGGTGATGCTCATGGCTCTCTATTCAGATTTGGAATTCCTTTTAAATATAAACATCTTTGTTTACCTAGTGTTAGCTGTCAACAGGTAACCTTGATATATCTCTCTGGCCACTTAACTGCATGACATTTTAAAAGCAAATGAGAAGGAATATAAGACAAAATGGCTAAGGTTAAGAGAAGAATAGCTTTAATGATGAAAGATAAAAAGGTAAAGAATGTAGAAATATCTTCTATTGTAAAATGCAGGCAACTTTCATTCAAGCCCTTTCTTGTGTTATCTGAAGAGATTAAGAGAATCACTTGGCCAAAGTATTAACCACTCCACTCCCTGCCCAACAAGAATGAAAACAACAAGCAAGAAAAAACTACAAAAACAAAGGCATCAAAGATAAAATAAAAAAGTGACTGAGTAGAACAAAGAGATATTGTAATACTTATCATGAAATAAATACAAAGAAGGCAATAAATTTCAGTGCTATTAAACTCTTGATTTTCGGTAAAGAATTTCTAAAATAAGTAGGATCTTGAGAATGAAGACAAAAATAAGTGGTTGTTTAAGACAGTAATATTAATAGTGTTCTACCCTAACAAAAATATGTGCCTTACATTAATTAAGTTTTAATGTAATAAAACTAAAATTAAATTAGAAAGACTAACAAAACTAAATAAGAATGCACATAAAAAGATTACACTTATTTTTATTGATTTCTCTGTAAAATTACGCATAGGATTGCTTTTAATACGTTTGAGAATAAAGCAATGATATGAGAAATCAATAACACCAAGTAATTATTTGTTAAAACCAGTATGCAAATTATCCACATCTTATACTATAAACCTTTATTAGTGATATATGACACGCATTGCAGGATTTTAAATGCATTAATACGATAGGCTGTTTTGGTGCAAATCTAACTCAGCTAAACTTTAATAGACATTGTTAATAGATAAGATGCTAATTAAGATTAAATAATGATTATTTCATGATTATTGGGAATGATGACGTTTCGGTTACAGACAAACACCTAAACTCTATCATAAGATTGTTACTACTACAACTACAAAGTAACCGATATCTGAATTGACCAAATGTCTGTCTGGACAGCTAAGTCTCCACCAATTTGGGTCTGATTTCAATCAAACCTTTAGAAATTCTAAGAATTATATCTGTAAAGATTTTAAACTATATCAAAAGGGAATTTGTTTTAAAAAAGTTTCTAAGCCTTTTTTAATTTTTAAATTGATATAGTTCCTCGAATCCAAATGATTTGATTTTTTAAAATGTTTCCCAGGGTAGCCAAGACCTCCGAATGAACCCGGTCATCTTCTGTACGCCTCGCTTAGTAGTATAAATTGAACAAGGCTGAAACCCGTAGTAAATAAACAAGAAAAAAAAAAAATCAAGAGATTTGTTTGATTACGGCCACTTATCTCCCATCTCATAAACCAACCAACTAAGATAAACTAGACATGTGGGGGAGAGTTAGATATGTCAGCGATGTCCTCCTGTGGACCCCTACACATGGAGGCACCAATGTTAGCCAACCAGGAAAGACATACATCAGCTCTGTATTCGTGATGTAACAGATGTTGTTGCAGGAAATGGACATGATGAGACGGTTTACATTTCACATAGTTCCCTTAGGAAAGGTATAAATCCAACTATCCTCCTTTCATATATAGGTAAAATAGTTGGGGAGACGAGGTTCTTTAGCCTTGGTATGACAATTAGTTTAGGAGAAAGAAAACTGAATTCAAAACCTGTTAATTTCACTTAAAAATTGACCTTGTGTCACACCCAGCTCATACGGGGTGGGGATACATACATCAAGGACTTGCCAACAGCGATTGATAATAGGGATGGAAGGAGAGAGAGAGAGTTAGGGAACTATTAGCGAGACTTGATGATGATATAGACACAAAAATTTGCATAAAGCTACGTCAATAAATCTACGTGCATGCATACACGCACAAATTGTTTCCTTGTTTTTAGTGAATATCGGGTATTTCATTATACAATATTCAAAACCATGAGGGCCCCTGGCCAATAAGTATAGGCCCACAGTAATCTTCAACCGTTGGGCCTACTAATGAATTTGGCCTAGGTAGGTAAATACCACTATTTCTGTCTGTTCATATCTATTTATATTCTTTGGTTTGGTTTCCTTTTTTTTTTTTTTTTTTTAATGGCATATGAACATTCGTGGGTTATTCAATGCCAAAGCCATATTATTTGTAGAACAGCAGTGATAACTCATAATTGGGGATTATCTATATTCATATTTATTTAGATTAAACTGGATTGATCGAAGGTTTTTGAATATAACTGAAAATGTATGAAAGCTTCCATGACCAAAACGTTCTAACTATAATAACCAAAATTAGGATAACAATTGATATAATAATTATAATTCCTCATCTCAGCAATTCAGACAAAAATTATTCTGTTCTTAGTTCAAGTTAACTACCAGAAAAAAATGTTTAAAATAAGGTGGATTTTGAGGATAATGATAAAAATTGTTTGTTTGTTTAAAACTATATATACTGCTTTGATTATTTTACTGCAGGCTTTTTCACACCAGTTTTAACTGGTGGTTTTTAACTAAAGTCTCCTCAGGTCTCCTGGACTCTAATTATTCCAGCTGATTTTAGCATTGCTGTGGCCTGGCTGGTCTCAATCCTTCCTTTGATCTCCAGTTCAGTCTCTTTCCAGGTTATTAGGGGACTGTTCTCAGGACTCCAACTATGACTAATATCACCACTACCTTCACGTTCTATAACTTTTTTCAGTTCTCTGGCAAGATCCATTTTTTTTTTGCTTTCTTATATTTTCACTTAGTGATGCTGGAGTGGTAAAATCCACTAGATTGTAAGTTCTTTTCTTCTTGTTAATTAAAACTAGGCTTGGTCTTCTAACCAGGATTGGGTCATCTATCTATATCTCAAAGTCTCACTGAATTTTATGCATCTCATTTTCTAGGATAAATTCTGGTTTGTGCATATACCATTTGTCAGTAGGGTAAAGCTTAAGTCACTTGCACAATTTCCAGCAGATAAACCTTCCCACTCAGTCATGTCTGTTCATGTATTCCTTTTCTTCCAGTTTCCTACATTCATTTATGTGGTTTACTGTTTCATCCTCATCACCATGTAACTAACACTTGCTATTCTTCAGCATATTATTAATTTTTGCTTTGACATAATTAATTTTTATGTTCTGCCATTAATAGCAATTCTAGCCAGGCCTATAAGATGCAGAATCATATAAGGATTAACATTTTGAAAAGAAGTTCAATATTTCGATCTGAGCCCTATTTTAGTATAAGCCTAATACCGAAATCAAATCAAAAATACTATGACTAAAAAGCTTAATATGGCAACCATTCATAGTTTTCTTTTAATGCAACGATGAAAAATTCTTAAATAATAATGTCTGTACCCTCAAGCTAAGTTTGAATGGGTTTTAGACTAGATTTTATAAACTTGGGTACAAAGTATCCAAGGGCAAAACTCAAAAGATTAAACAATGTTCAGCAATTTTCGTGATATGATATACTGTCCCAAAATGAAACTACCAAAAACAATGACAACAGAATTTGATTTTGATGGAATCAATTTGAGTAATTTAAATTTTATTTTCAACTTAATCCATCTTGTTAGAGAAAAAAAATTGTAACTTCATTTTTTTTAAATATGACGTATTTGGAAAAGGATTATTAACATGTGGATCAGTACCTTAATCTCTCTCTCTCTCACCCTTTAAATTTCTTTCTGCTCTGCTTATAACTTTTTATTCTTGAGTCTGCTCCCATCTCTATATCACAATGTTCTTTCTTTTTTTCTATTTCCTTCCAAATTATTCCCTCTTCACTTTCTATACTTTCTTCTGTTCACTTGAGTAATGTACAAGTCAAGCCTGAAAAAAATCTACAAAAATAGAGGTCAACTTATACAGCAAGAATAAAGTCCAAACTTCTTGCACTGACTATAACAATTCCACTTTTCACTCTAAAAGGAGCAGTAGTAATAATCATGTTTAGCACATATAATAATGTAAATATTCTCATGCTTTAGCCGCCACTTCTTTAATTTATTTATTTTTATCTCAGCTAGGAGTTAACTGATTCAGCAAGTATCTGTTTTCATGCCTGCACTTACTAAGTTTGTATTTCTTATCATGGAGGCAGCCTTGTTTTAGGAAAGTAATGATGCATAATTTCTTCTCAAAACACAATCCACAGTTCCAGGAGATGTGTTCAAAAAGCATGGAAACCAAAGCTGTATTCCCTAAGGAATAAGATATTAATTTTCATTAAAATAGTCTCCTTGACATTCAATATACTTATTCCACTGAGTTTTCCATTGGTAAAAGTATTACTGAGACTCCTATTTTCATATGGTGTGAAGCTTCACAGTTGTATTTCTTCCAATGTTCTCTATATTATCATATATTACCCAAGAGATGAATCTTCAGTTTTGGAAACAAAAAGTTACATGGAGTTAGGGCAAGCGAGTATGAAGGGTGCTGCACTTTAGCAAAACTGTTTCATCAAAAATATCTAATTGAAAAACATTAAGAATGACTTCATAATTCTTTAAAAATTGGCACAGACTCACCAGACTATTACATACACTTCAGTCTTGATACTTTTTGATCCTATCTCATATAAAATTTACATTAATGAGTGATATTAACTAAGTTGAAGCTTAGCAATTGAACTCAACCAGTGATTTGTTTATAATGGTGAATGCTTTTGTAGAAAGTCACATCTTTTGAATGAGCTAATAACAGAAGAATGGTGTACCAGTATACCAAAGATTCTCTCAATTGGCAAGCTAAACTATCAGACCATTCATAATGAGTTTGATTCTTATTTGGTACCCCATACTTCTAAAAACCACACTAAGCTAAGGAAGTAACTATTTTGCCATCTTAATTCCACTGACATTAAACAACCTTGAAGGTCAACCTTGCTTTGTCTATATCCTATTTACCAACCCCTCCGCTCGGGCAGGATATGACACAAGGTCAATTTTTAAGCGGAGTTTAACAGGTTTTAATTCAGAGTTTTCCTTCTCCTAGACTAGTTACCTACCCAAGGCTGAATAACCTAGTCTGTCCTACTATTTACCCATAGCTGGAGGGAGAATAATTGGATTCATACCTTTCCCAAGGGTATTAGGTGAACTCAGCATCTCTTGCATTGTCTATATTGTCATTTACTAAACATAGCTTAGTTTGGAACAAGGCCAGAAGTATGAAGGACCCCAGTGAGAATCAAACTGATTCACAATGCTCTTATAATATTTGCCATTCTTAAGTGATCACCCATGAAAATAATGAATAGGCCCATTGCTGTTCAACTTTGGTGTTCTTAGGGACCAGTAACTTTAAGCATGACTTGACCATAAATCTGCATAGTTTACATTGGAGCCTGAGGTCAATATTTGTATTTAAAAAAAAAAAACCTAAAAAATATCAGGTCCCTGCAGCTTTCTATTTAGTAATAATTCTTAGACACAGACTTTAGAGATAGCACTATGGTGAGTCAAACATTTTGCAATAACAGGAGACAATTCAGCAGTTCCAGGTGCTTTTGCTAAGGTTGTGAAAGTGACAGACAACACTAGACTGAGATGCTGAGTTCACCTAATACTCTCCGAGTGTTACTTACCAGATTTGCCTCGGAATGCAGTTTCAGTCCTACCTGACTTTGCCTGATTGTCAAGGTTCTTCCAACTCCAGCAAAATTTGTTGAACCATCTGGCCACTGTTATATGATTAACAGTGTCTTCCCCTTTTGCATAAAAAATATTTTTGGTTATTGTTCAAACTCATAAAGCATAAGTTCCTGAATTAGATCATGTTGCATGTTCATCTGTGCAGCTTTCAAATCACACATCGAATAAAGTAATGCACAAGATGTCAGTGCACCAACTACCACAATAGTACCAGCCCTCATGGGCACCTTCCATGGTTTGAATTGTTTTGGTCATGTGATATATGTGCCACAAACTAGGACATACCAAAATATTGCCAAACCTTTGACTTCCCATAGTATAACAGATTCATGTCTCAAATATATGTAATTTTTCTGACCTATTGAAAGATTTTGTGTTAAAGAAGTAAATTTTTTTGACAGAACAGGAAGATTCGTTTTTTGCCAGACTTTTGGGAAGGTTATTATTACAAGAATTCCTAATCCAAGACCTCTTTTCAACTGAACTGCAAAGAATTTATTATCTATATTTAAGTAATTCTTTTTGTGAAGAAAATTTGTCTTTAATCAATTGTACATTATAAGAAAATTGGCACATTTCATGTGCCTTGATATTTCTTTGACAAGTTGTTTTGAAGCTTTCTTTAGACACATAAAGCAGAGGAAAATGAAAAGCAGATAATCTCAGATGAAAGATGATACAGAATCCACAGGGAAGACTCAAGTTTGATTTTGTAATATTTTTAAATGTCAGAAATCACTTTATTTTTCAAATACTATCATAATTACTTATAAAAAAATTTTCTAATCAAATCTGTTTCTGAGATCTGATTTTCTTCATCTTATATCAACTTTTTAAATGAAAAACTCTAAAATAGGTTTTTCTTTATACCTTTTTTTTTAATTGCAAAAGAACAAAATATAACTCAGTGTATAGAAATTATCTAATATATTACTAAAGTTCACATTATGTTTGAATATATGTATGAAGCAAAAACATCAAGACTTTATGAAAATAACAAGCTTAAAATAAAGAATAAAGCAATTTCCAGTCCAATTTGAATTGAAATGCATTCACACTGAACATCTTATTTTAATCCTCCAAATTCTTGATATAATGGAAATATCTAATGAAATATTAATTAGAACCCTTCACTCCTTAAATAAAAGCATCAACATCATCATAGACCATTGTTACAGCAGGAATTCAACAGCTTCACACAGCATCATAGCAGATGTTTATAAGACACAGAGCACAGAGAAAAATCACTTCAACTAATGTATTCATGCAATGGAGAGAGAGAGAGAGAGAGAGAGAGAGAGAAAGAAAAAGCCCAAAAATGCTCATTTGGGACAAATGTTCACTAATTCTTTTTGTAAGTGTGCGAGTAAAATTTGCATGTTGTGCTAATTTGGTTTTAGTGACAAAATTTTATGTGTAAGTGATGTTCTCAAACTGAAGGTCTAGGATACCTGGAAAGCTATGAAATTATTTATTAGGTATCTCTGGGCTTGTTCATTAGCCAGATTGGGTTTGTGGAAAAATCCTTCTAAATAAAAAGGGGTTGTTGATAATGAAAAGTTTGGGCACCACTCTTAATATAATAGAAAATTATTGCAATCTATGAACTTGAGGTAACACAATTTAGTAAGATATTTAGTTAACACACTAATGGGCAAGGTCCAACTGCAACCCCCTTGTAAATGATTAATTTGTGCCTTCCAGAGAAGTATAAAACCCTCCACATCCATAGAATTTCTTTAAAAAATGTTGACACAAAAAAATCTTGTAAAAGTTTTATAATGCAGTGCAATTAAGTTAGTATCATTTATAAGAGAAAGATTTGAAAAAAATCTAAAAATTTAAAATTATTAGTGCTAGTATAAAAACAAACAAAATAGATTTTTGTATCTGAAAAATTTGTTAACAGAGTGATAATTTGCATAAATCTGTTAGCAAATTACACCTCAATTTAAATATCTATTTAAAAAAAAATCAGCTATCAATCTCATCATCATCATCATATCGTGCTGGCAGCACGGATATCCCTGACCCTCTCTCGCCACTCCTCCCTATCGTTCATCGCCCTAGGCAGGTCTTCAGGACAACAACCTGTATCCTCACATAGCTGCTGAATGTACGTTCGTGCTGGTCGTCCTGCTTTTGCGCGGCCGTGTGTGGGGATCCATAAGAGTACATCTCTTATGAGTTCATCTCTGCTTCTCCAGCAATGTCCTGCATGTCTGGTTCGCCTAACTTGAATAGTTTTCGTGATAGGGGGCAGGTGGCCGTACAGTTGGTGTCTTGTGGGGTGTTGCTGCCAGGACTTGTTCAGGATTGCACGCAGCATTCTTGTGTAATTGCCATCTAGTTTCTTCTCCAGCCGTTTTGTTAGCGTCCATGTAGTGCATCCATATAGCAGTATCGATGTGACCGCTGCCTGGAAGAAACTGCGTTTCATTTTATCGGTTAGGTCTGATTGCTATCAATCTAATTTCAACAAAATGTTCAGCATTTTATCTATTTATGAATAGGGTATTTTGTTTATTAAAAAAAAAAATTATGCAAATCATCCTTCCCTATTTTGTATTATTAACTCTAAAATAATACTTTTATTTTATTTTTTTAATAAATTTCACTTGGACACTAAAAATATTTTCATCTCTATGAAGCAAGATCAAATCAAAGAAAATTTTATTTGAAAAACCACAATATATTTATTTATTTATTTATTTTCTAACCGTTTTCCATCTCCTCTCCTTCGCTTTTCTTGAGCATTTGCTATCTACTGCCAAATCTGTAGAAGCTGGTTTTGAACTGTCATCTTTTTCCTATATCGGTTACCCTAACAAAGTATGAGACCAGTCTAATATTTATCCATAGCTGGGGACAGGAGAGAACAGATGGATTCATGCCTTTCCCAAGAACATTAGCACCAAGTGAAACAAAGCCTTATCCAAGATTTGAAAAAGGCTAGCCACCTATCTTTATTATTACAACATAAAAAAAAATCTAAAACGCAAATGCTTTTCACAATGATGACAACTGAAAATGAAGTTCTTTAAGCACTTGAGATCAGCTGAAAGGTAGAATAAATCATCAGACAATGAGAAGTGGAAAGTTACAGATTATTATTGAATATTCTTGACATCAATAACAATCCAATTGAAAAAAGCAATTCTGAAATGTGTGAGGAGAACATTAGAGAGGAAAAAGGGAGACAACAAAAAAAAACAAAGTTACTTGAATACACATGACATATATAATACTTGTAATGTAATTTTCTTTTCATATAAAATATTGTGGTGGTCTAACAGATAGATATAATACTTGCTAAAGTAACTATCTACATAGGATACGAGGTCAAGACTTGGATCAAAACTTCGCTGTGAGTTTCAAATTTAAATCAAGTGGTTGCAAATGATAATCGTTATTATAGAATATCAATCCACATAAGAAAAAAAGAGATTTTGTAATTATATATTTTTTTTACATTATCTCAAAGTTAATCTCACTATGATGTTGCACGCAGTCCAGCAAGTTAGCCACTACATCATGGGGATATTCACCCACCCTCAGAATTAATTTTGTATCTTTTTTAATTTGAATAACATTTAAGAAATTTATTGATTTAAACATTTTTGTTTTTGTCCAGATAGTTAGTCCTAACTAAACAATAATATTACATATGTATTTACTCAATCCCACCACCACAAGTAGGATGCACTGCAAGGTCAAATCTTAAGCAGACTACAGTTGATTGGAAATCAGTATTCTCCTTCTCTTTGATGGGTTGTCCAACTTAGGATAAAGAACCCAGTCTTCACTGGAGAAAGAAAAGAAATTAGCATGAAATGAAATGCAAACAGCCTCAACTATGATTTGAACTCAGATCACAGATTCTATTTCTTACAATAATAACCATTATAATAAGCACATCTCAAAAAATAATATGAACTGATTATTTCATATTTGCAGCTTTAAGCACTACCAATGAACATAATTGGTAATATTTAATTAAATGTGATAATTATTTTGCTGAGAAAAATAATTTGATCTTTTTCTTTCAATGTTTAGAAGGTTAACTTTTAAGCAGAGTACAGCTAGCTGGAATTCAGAGTTTTCCTTCGACTAGACTGGTTGCCAAACTTTGGCTAAAGAACTCATTCTGCTCTATTGTTTACCCATTCAGAGTTTTTGAAATTTGCATTTTGCACAGTTAGTTACATCTTCCAGAAACATGGCTTCATGATGATTATTATTTGTTAAAGACTCTTGACAAGAGGCCTTCTTTCCTCATGAGAAAGATCCCTACACCATTAAAACTTTCCCCCGGGGAGCAATATTCATGCATACCAAATTTGGTAGCTCTACACCAAATTTTTTGATTGTCTGTAGAAAACAGACAAACTCTTCCTAATCATTTACACACACACACACACACACACACACACACACACACACAGAGTTGAATTTTCTTTGTAGACTTTTATAAATCTGATAAACAGCTTTTGTTTGTACCTGAGGACTAAACCTTCAAAACATTCAATTTCTAGGTAATCAGATGTTATAGTATCTCTACATAATATAAATCCAAAGAAAATTTGGTCAGTTGAGGAAATGATTTTTAAGTGAATCAAAAAATTTTAAACTAAGTTTTATTTCAAATTGATATAGTTTGGTTTGGTTTTATGTCATATCAACCATTGTAGGTTATTTGAAGCCAAATCTATTTCTGCACATAAACAGTTCTACTTCAAACAATTCAGTTTAGCATAAATATAGTTTAGATATCAAAAACATTTCTATCTCAAGCTATTCAGTTTAGTCAACAAAGTTAAATGTTTCCAAGTATTGCTATGTATCACTAACAATTCAATTAAACATCAGTAATTCATTTACACAGTTAAATGTAAAAAACAGTTTTATTTAAAACAATTCAGTTTAGTACAAGCACACAGTTTAGTTCTATTTGATCCATAGATAGGACCCTATCAGGTGCTACTCTCTGGGCCACAGTGAACCTGGGAGCAATGGCACTCTGCATTCCCCAAAGCTCCAGCGGTACTGAAGCCTCACCATCAGATTATTTAGTGTCATATCCAAGACACTCGTTGGGATGGTTTTACCTCTTTGCAGAGAAGCAGTTGGTATATTCTACAGCCCCAGCTGACTGGGCCAAAATTGATATTGAAAAAGTACTTTATTGCATGAAAAGTAAATGTATTCATACAAAGGTTAGTTTGTAGGTTTTAGGGTATGTCAACCCTAGTAGGGTGATTTAATGCCAAAGTAGATCATCCTTGTTGCCATTATGTTATATCTTAATAATAAAGATACAAATAAGATAATAGGTATTTATTCTTGGAATAAATGAATTAGTAAGCAAATACAGTTTACACTAAGTATCCAATTACAATGTCCTTTGCAAGCTTGGGATTGAATTTGTCCATTCTTGTGGGGGTGGTTTCACACACCACAATATAAAGTCAATTGTTTTTTCAAATGATTATATGGTTTCAGGTATGTATTTACCCAATCTTTGCACCATGGACAGGATGCAACACCAGGTCAATTTTTATGCAGAGTAATGTTGGTTTGAATTCATTTTTCCTCTCCTAGACTGGCTGCCAAACCAAGGTTAAAAAGTCTGCTCTACTATTTATCCATAGCTGGAGGGAGAATAGTTGGACTCATGACTTTCCCAAGGGTATTAGAGCTATGTGAAAGCAGCTTTGTCCTGGATTTGAATTCAGTTCTCCATATCCATTTTGTACAATGATAACTATTATACCACAAGTACCTCCTTACTAATACTAATAATCTATACATAATAATAAGCTTGAAACAACTATTGCTATTGATAATAATCATTTGTTTGTGTACAGTTATATGGTCTCAAGTATTCTTATCGAATACAAAAGATTTGCCTACAGTTATATAGTTTCAAGTATTTCAATCATTCATATTGTTTCAAGTAACCAATAATCCTTTCAGTTGAGTTGGCTGAAGCAGCAGAATATGCCAACTGTATCTTTGCAGAAGGGTAAGACCCAACCAGTGATTATCCTGAATATGACACCAAACCATTGGATCTAGTCTTGGAGCTTTAGGAAATGAAGAGTACCTCTTTATTGCCATTACTCCCAGGTCCATTCTGACTTGAAGTGGTAGCACTTATTAAGGGGTCAAGTAGAACTGTTTAACCATTTAATTGTATGCAAGCAAATGACTGATATTGAATTATTAATGTTAAATAGCAATACTTGAAACTATTTACCTGTGTGCAAATGAATGACCTCTGGTTTGTTTAAAATGTTACCTAAAAACTATTTGTTTACAAATCATATCTATACATGTATAAACAGGATTTGGTATTAATAACCTACAAGGGTTGAAATGCCATAAAATCCAACCACCTAACATAATGTGTAAACAATTATAGCTTCAAATAACTATTCTTAATTCAAATTATTTTCACACATCTGATATTGAGAATTTTCAAACAGATCTATTTGATCCAGAGATGCACCTCTAACAGATACTATCAGTCTGGGTCAGAGTGGACCTGGAAGTAATAGTAACAAAAGGGTGGCTACACTCCCTTGAGCTCCAAAACTGGAACCTCACCATAAGATGTAGTTTAAAGTCCTTTTTTAAAAAAGTTTTTTGTTGAGTCTTATCTCTCTGCAGAGAATGAAAGGAAAGAACAAATCTTTCAAAATACCCTTCTCAAAATATAAAAATTGATTGGAGATAACCTTCTTCCCAGTTAAACACTTCTGTTGTAAAGCTTGGTGGGTTTACCTTGAAAGATTGTTTTTATTCTAATCAAGCAAATGTTAAGAAATGCACCTTGAAAACAGATGCAGCACTGTTGTTAGTTCCAATAGAGCAAATTGATTTTGCTTCGATCATATACTGACTGAAGGAAACTGCCAAAAGGTCACGCGTTAAACATAGGTAAAAGTATTCATCTTTCATCTGCTTCAATCAAGCTGCAAATATCTATTAATTGTTGATTGATTGGAACAAAGTACAAGCTGCTGAGAGAGAGAAAGAGAAAAAGAGAGACCCCCCCCCAAACAAAGCACTTTGTTTTGTTTCATTTGAAAATAAAGTACAGGTTAGAAGAGACATTTTAACAATAAAGACACACACATAAAGAAAAAAGAAAAAAAAAGACAATTAAGCAAGTAGGTAAATAAATAAATAGAACTTGGCATGATCTCCTGAACCCATTAATCGATGACCAAGTCGATGCTGCAGTGGGCCAAGTGTAGGGAATGAAATGTTATGTTTAGACCGATGTTAGCATTCAAATTGTTGTGTTCTTGGAGTGGGTCCAGGTATTTGCTTTCAGGCATACTGAAGGAATGTGAGGTGGTGATTAAAGAGAGAAAATGGAGAGAGAGAGAGAGAGAGAGATAGGTTTAAAGAGAGAGAAAATAGAGAAAGAGAGACAACATTAAATATATAGAGAGATAGATTAAATATAGAGAGAAACAATCAAAGAGTATATATATATATATATATATATATATATATGAGAAAGAGAGAAATGAACGGAGAACCAGAGAGAGAAATGAAAAGACTACTAGAAGCAGAGAGAGAAAAAAATGAAAACAAGAGAGAGAGAGAAATGAATGGAAAGCAAAATAACAGAACAAAAAGTGATAGGGAGAAAAAGGTTAGTAGAAACACAAAAGAGATGCAAAGTAGATTAAAAAAAAGAAAAGAGAACCATATTCTAGGAGTCAAAAAAACTAAAACTCATAAAAAATAAATTAAAAATAGAGTAGGTGATCAGCTAAGAGATGTAAAAAAAAAAAAAAACCCTCAGAGGTAGGGAAGGTACCATTGGTCAGTCATCAATGTAAATTGCATTAAGATCAAAAACACACACATACAACTTGAACCAATGGATAAGCCTTGCAACAACTTATCTAAATAAGTGTGGCATATAAAGATGTTTGCTGAGGACCATGGAGCTTACAATTTAATTTTGTCTTTCAAAAGACTGAAGCTTTATGAGGAAAAACAAATCATTAACATTCAACAATAATCCTGCTAACATTATCATAATCATTGTAACTGCAAACAGAAGGTAGGCATCATTCTACCTTAAGTCAATTTCAATTTGTTGAATGACAATAGTCAAGGCTTGACTATTGATGAATAATCAAATTGATTTTATGAGAGAGAGAGAGAAAATCATTATCACTTAAACTTCAGACATCTTTTTCCTTTTTTTTTCCTTTATCAAAAATCCTAAGCTACACAGACATAATTGTATATAGTTATATGTGTGTTGGCCCAGCGGTTAGAGTGTTCGCCAATGGCCCGGGAGACCTGGGTTCAATCCCAGGTCGAGTCATACCAAAGACTTTAAAAATGGAACTTGATACCACCTTGCTTAACACTCAGCATTATAAGGTACGGTTCAAGGGTAAAGTGGAGCAATCCTGGGAATGGAGTAGCGCCCTCCCCTACACCTTGGTGTAGTAGCTATCGAAAAGGGAGCCTTCGGGTCACCCTCGACTATGGTCGCTAACTTTACTTACTATATGTGTGTGTAGTGGGTTGGTTTTATGGCAGGTCAACTCCTGTTAGGTTATTTCATGCCAAAATCCTTTTAATAATTATAGTCTCCAATTATATACATAGAGTACAAAAACATATCTTCAAAATCATTTTAAATGGGTAAACACTTTATACTTAGTTGCAATTTCAATGCCTTAAGAGCAAATGTATTAATAGAGTCAAGGTTAATTTAAAGATTATCTCAAACATTTATCTGACCCATAAATAGGACCCTAACAGGTACTACCACTTCGAGTCAGAGTGTACCAGGGAATAATGTCAATGAAGTGGTGACTATACTCCCTCAAGTTCTATAGCTGGAGCCTTGTCACCAGATACAGTAAAGAGTCATATCAGGACTCGTTTTTGCAGGAATCTTATTTCACTGTAAGGGATGTAGTTGGCATATTCTAAGCCTTATTGAGAAGACACTGCATACACATTAATATAACAGAATAACTTCATAAATTCATATCAGTGGCTGATTTTTTTGACAATAGTAATTTTTTTTATGCATACCAGCATAAAACTTGTATATTGTTATTTATTAAGTTTTGTTTAGTCTAGCACATAAGCCTCAGGTTACTTAAAGTACTCACTATTCATAAGTGGTCACCCATTTTAGAACTGAGCTGGTTCATCAATTCTTAACTTTGGTGATCTGATGAGAACCAATGCTTTCAGTGTGGTTATTTATTAATCTTTGCTGAGATAGAGCACATAAGCCTCAAGTTGCTTACAGTACTTTTTATTGCTTAAGTGGTCACCCATCTAAATATTGAACAGGCTTCTTAACTTCAGTGATCTAATGGGGACCAGTGCTTTCAGGATGACATTATTATAAGAGCAAAAAGCTTAGTAAATTATGAGTTTGAACTCCAGCCTCACTATAACATTCGTTTTCAGATTAATACCCTAGAGAAAAGCATAAGCCCTCTTATTCCTACCAGTGATAGGTTGAATAGTATCACAGCTGCTATGCTATAAAGATGGCTTTGGCATTAAATAACCTGAAAAGGTTGACATGCCATTAAACAAAGAAACCAAAAGTAACACTCTAAGGAGTGTAGAGTATCTCTTTGTCGCCATCATTCCCAAGCCTGATCTAATCCAAAGTGATAGTACCTGTTAGGGTCCCATGGAGCTTTTTGAAAATTATTAATATTGGATGATAATGCTTGAAACAATGTGTGTACAAACAATTTATTAGTATTATATAGGAATAATTAAAGCCATACATCTGTGTAAATTATTGGTATCAGATAGGAATACTTGAAACCATACATCTGCATGTAAATTATTGATAAGAATACTTGAAACCATACTGTGCATTATAGGCGAATAAAAAAGTGTAATTAAGAAATGCAATAGAAAATTGAAAATATAGTTATGACTAGACTCAAACATATAAAAATTAATCAAATTTCAGTCTCAAATAACCCATAAAGAGTGGCTATACCATTAAAAAAATAAATCAGACCAGACCAAATTGATAGGTTTCACTTCAAAGTAAATAAGAATAAATTTTTGTAATTAGGGTAATGTACATGAGATAAAAATTAGTTCATTTTAAAAAAATTTATATAAGAGAAGGCTGAGAAGTTCATATGATGACGTCATATCTGCTGTTGATAACTGTTTTAACCAATGGGATCCAAACACTGAAACACAGATAGAAGTGTATGGACTGCAAGAAAGACTATGTTAAAAAATGAACCTTATATGGTCACATTCCATGAGAGTATCTTGGTCAGCCAATGAACTTTTCAGCTAACCTGTGTGTGTGTGTGTGTGTGTGTGTGTGTGTGTGTGTGTGTGTGTGTGTGTAGAAAGATAGATAAAATTGTCTGCTGAGGTCTTTTAATACAAGCCAAATTTCCCAAACAAATAGGTTGAAATTTGGCACATACTCAATTTTTGGTTGGACCCTTTGTGTACCTAATATTTTTTCTTGAATGTGACTAGGGGAAATAGACTACATTTAGAAATTTCTAACCTGAAAATAATTTATGACCTGAATGTTATAAAAAAATAAAATTATCAGTTAACAGCCATTTTGTATATAAATAATATCTACAGAAACTGAAATTTTCAGTAAAACATTTTAAATTTCTATAATGACAAAAAATGTACATTATTAAAAACAAAAAAATTTTTTTAGTTTCAACCCATGTAATTTAGTCAGCATTTACAACATTATAACAATGAAATGCTAATTTGAATCTTTCATGGTTCCAGATAGAAGCATCAATATTATGATGAATTGCTTTTACAATGGGAATCAAACAGGTTCACAAATTATCTTGTCTTCATTTAAAGACACCCCATTATTCCATTAAAAAAAAAAAAAAAAAGGCTGTGAATGCTCTCTATAATAATTCTTATCATTACTAAAATAACACTCAGTATAAAATGTCAGACTGGTTGGTTGAAAAGATAAAAATTAGCCCTTTTGACAAGGTCAGTTGCATCTTCTGCATCGAGGTAAGACTCCTTCATCACTACTGAAGCAGTGAGGCTCCAGTTCTGGAGTTCTGGGAAGTGTGGAACATCTCTTTATTCCCATTAATCCCAGGTCCACTCAGACTCATGGGGGTAGTACTTGTTAGGGTTCCATCTATGGGTCAAATAGATCTGTTTGAATATTATTTCTATTGAAGATGAATACTGAATACTATATAACAATACCCAAATTATTTGTATTAAGAATAGGCACTAGAAGCTATCATTGTTTACAAAGGATTCTTATCAGTTACCTGAAATCATATAATTGCTTGCAAATTATTAGTTTTAGAAAAGAATACTTGAAAACATAATTGTGTGCAAGTTATTACTTTGGTTAGGTTGGGTTGGGTTTTATGGCATATCAACCATTGTAGTTATTCAATGCCAAATCCTGTTTGTACATATCAAACATACATGATTTGTAAATACATTTTGTTGATTACACTCTTAAAGGAGCCAGAGTTGTTTTTTTTTTGTTTTGCACTCAATTAGATGATTTCAAGTATTTCCATCTAATAAGAATAATTCTATTTAATATTAATCATTTATTTGCATACAGTTAAATGGTTTCAAGTATTGCGATCTAACAGTAACAAATAACAACAGTCATTTGTTTGCACACATTTAAACAAACATACATGTAAGTGAAGAGTTTTTAAGTAATTTCATTTTTAAGTGAGTTACATCTAATTTGCTTGCACACTAGTATTGATATTGTTTCTACACAGTTAAATTGTTTCAATTATTGCTATCTAACACTAATTCTATTCAATATTAATCTTTTGTTTGCAGAGAGTGAAGTGGTTACAAGTATTGCTATTTAATACAAATTATTCTATTCAACATTACTCATTGATTCACACACAATCAAATGGTTCCAAGTATTGCTATGTTATACCAATATTTCAATTTAGGCACACAAAGAGTTTCAAGAAATGCTATTTAATATTAAGAATTCTATTCAACATTACTCATACATTTGCACACAGCTACATGGTTCCAAGTATGTATCACTAACAATTCAATTAAACATCTATCATTTGTTTACACATAGTTAATTGATCAAACAGTTCTATTTGTAACAATTCAATTTTGCATAAGTCATTTGTTTGCACACAGTTTAAACAAAACAATTTTTTTTTACCCATAGACAGGACCCTATCAGGTGCTATCACTCCGGGTCAGAGTGGACCTGGATGCAATGGCAATGAAGGGGTACTCCAAGAATGGAGTTTCACCATCAGATGGTTTAGTGTCATAGTCAGGACACTCACGGGAGGGGGGGGTCTTACTCTTCTGCAGAGATGCAGTCAATGTATTCTACAGCCCTAGTTGACTGGGCTGTATTATCAGGTACTTGCAAATTATTAGTGTTAGATAAAACAATGGGAATCATAATAGTGTATAAGTTTCTATTATAAGATAGGAATACTCAATATCATACATGTGTAAACAAATGATTATAGAAAAATAACCTTTAGTTTTAAAAAATGATTACAATGCAACTTTGAAAATAGAGTTATAACATTATGTATATTGAACATTTATAAATGAATTAAATTTAGACATTAAATAACTCATAAGGAGTTGATATGCCATTAAACAACAAAATGAAAATTTTTGTCAGTTGAACGTTATGTGTGTGTGTTCTATCCTTATACCTTCAAATGGTTAAAAGAGAAAAGAAAAGAAAATACAAGTGTGTTTGACCAGTATGAACTATACATAATGAATTAGCGAAACATAACCATGTTTGTTAGTGCATTCAACTGATGAAATCTCCTTACTGATTTTATCGATTGAAGGCATATAAATTAATTATGAACTTTATATAATTAGGGTCTATTGTAAGTGTTTATGGCAACTGAGACAAAAGAAACATTTTCTTTAGGATGAGGGATAGGGGTGTAGGGCAATTAATTCACTGTGCTCCTCACCACTACCAAATAGGACACAAAAGTAATTTCGATTTTACTAATTCAAATACTTTCCCACTTCCCTATAATTAACCTTTTGAACCTCTAAGCTCAATTTTTTGGTTGCTGGTTGGTTGGTTTGTTTGTTTTATGGCATATCAACCCTTTTTGTGTCATTTAATGCTGAATTAGGTTTCAAACAATCCAGTTTAGTATAAGTATAGTTTCTGTTTACAAACAGTTAAATGTCAAAACAGCTTTTTTTTTCAAACAATTCAGTTTAACAATAAGTATACAGTTTCAATGTCAAAAACAGTTCCATTTCAAACAATTCAGCTAAGCATAAATATACAGTTTAGTTCTATTTGACCCATAGATAGGACCCTATCAGGTGCTATCACACTGGGCCACAGTGAACCTGGGAGTGATGGCAATGAAGAGGTACTCTGCATTACCCAAAGCTTCAGCATTACTAGAAGCTCACCATTAGATTGTTTAGTGTTACTATTTACCAACCCCTCCGCTCGGGCAGGATGTGACACAAGGTCAATTTTTAAGTGGAGTTTAACAGGTTTGAATTCAGAGTTTTCCTTCTCCTAGAGTAGTTGCCTCACCAAGGCTGAAGAACCTAGTCTGTCCTACTATTTACCCATAGCTGGAGGGAGAATAATTGGATTCATACCTTTCCCAAGGGTATTAGTGCTATGTGAAATGCAATCAGTCTCGTCCAGGATTTGAACTCGTGTCGCCATGTTCATTTCCTACGACGATAACGACTACACCACGGGCACCTCCGAAATTTGATTGTTTAGTGTTATCCAGGATATTCGTTGTTGGGGGTCTTACCTGTCTGCAGAGAAGCAGTCTGTGTATTCTACAGCCTGAGCCAACTGGGCAATACTTTGGGTTGAGTACTATTTTCCTATCTACTGTAAGCTTTATATTTCAGGCTCATTCATCATGAGAGCTTTTGCGTTTGAAGTTTGTGTGAAATACAGAGTATTTTGAGCTTAGGAGTCAAAAGGTGTAGTTTAAAAAATTGTATCATCATTGAGTCATAGGAAATAGACATGGCAACATGAGTTCAAATCCTTGATGAGGCTTATTGCATTTCACATAGCACTAATACCCTTGGGAAAGTTATGAATCCAATCAATCTCCCTCCAGCTATGGGTAAATAGTCGGGTAGACTGGATTCTTTAGCCTTGCTTAAGCAACCAGTCTCGGAGAAGGAAAACTCAGAATTCAAACCTGTTAAACTCTCTACTTAAAAAAATTGCCCTTGTGCTATTCTACCCATGTAGAGGGGTTGGTAAATACAAACCTTCTTCACCATAGGTAGGATGTAATACAAGGTCCATTTTTAAGTGGAGTACTGCTGGTTTGAATTCAGAGTTTTCTTTCTCTTAGACTGGTTGCCTTACTAAGGCTAAAGAACCCACCTGTCCTACTATTTACTCATAGTTGCAAAGAGAATATGAAGTTTCAAGCCTTTTCTAAAGACATTATTATCATCATTTGTTTGTTATGCCTCCTGAGGCATCTCTTCTTTTTACTATCTTCTCACATCAAACCTAAAAAAACAGAACAAAAACAAAAAAAAATACCTTTGCACGGAACATATACACTATTAATATAATATCTACACAATAAGTAATTCACCCGACAGTTCCCCAAAATGCCCTGTTAAATTCTTTTTCTGACAATTAATCCTAATTTATCCAATTTCTCTGGGCAATTGGAATCTTTTTCTCTTTTTACTAGTTTTGTCACTCGTCTTTGTACACTTTCTAATTTCAATATTTTAAAACAACATTCGTTTCCCTTTGTTATGTAACCTACCCAGGAATATTAATGGATGTGTCCCATTCCTCATTGATACAATGGACCCTATTGGGAGGTGGGTAATTTTGCTGACTAAGTAGTCACCACTAGCAGTTGGCGAGTATTGTATTTTGCTAATGTTATAAAGATTTCCATTTCATTTCCAACCTACGTTTTGGTTATTTCTCATTCAGTAACCTTGAAATAAAATTTCTAACCATCCAGCAAATCATTCCATTTACCCTCAATACAATAGACAAAATCCTGAAAAATTTAAATGTATTTATTTGCACAAAGTCTAGTTTGGTTTACTTATAGAAGAACAATAGTATTACTATTAAACCTATAGCTGGGAGATAAGAAGGTTTAACAAAACAATTAAAATTGATAAATTTACCGTTAGATTAAATCTAAAATGCTGTAAAACCAATCAAACTGTTGCAGGAAAGTTAACAATAAAAAACGTGGAGAGCAGATATCACAATAATGAATGTATTTAAAGATAAAACAAATCATGACACGTTTCACCAAATTGATTGTCAGGGAAGATACTTTTAACCACATAGGGCCAGGCTTTCACCTGCTGAATATCCCTAAACCATGTGATATTTGGGGCCCTTCTTTAAAAAAAATATTGGGGTTAAAAATTTATTTTTTATACTAATGTTAGTAGTAAAGAGCATATATATAAAAACTGCAAATAAGTCAAGTTTTTAGCATAAAAAGAGTGCTTGGTGATATTATGGCAGAACAAATATAAAACGTATACATAATAGAATTATGTACACTATAAGTTCATTACTTTAAGTTTTATGTATTTTATACAATCTTCAGAAAGGGGGAGAAAAAAAAAAAACAGTGTTAAGGAATAAAAACTAATGATAAAACAAAAATACATTTACAAAAAAATGACTCCTCGAGTGTGTATGGTCCAAAGTTATAGCTTAAACTTAGAACTAACTACTGATATTCTATTCACTGTTTAATAATTACAGATTTTTATTCATCAAATTTATGATATAAAATTCTATTTCTACATTAGAAGAATTGATATTATAATGCTTCATGTTAATGGAATTTCTCAGTTTGTAGCAAGACTCACTCTCTCTCTCTCTCATATATATATATATATATGAGAGAGAGAGTTTATTCGTGCCATAAAAGATGGCAGCATTATTTAAGTATTTTTGAAATAGTACTTTCAAAATAAATTTTAAAAAAATACTTAGTTGCTTTTATTTTCTTGTTTATGTTCAATAACTTTCTGAATATTAAATGTAAAATTAAATGAAGAAAAAATAGATAATTGTCTTGTCATCTAGCTATAAATAAAAATATTTATATTAAATGAAACTAATTTTTAACATTTTCACATTGTTATATTAAGTGGGAACCAGCTGTTGGACGTCATAATATATTTTAAAGATACCTCACATTAAATCTTTACTTATTTACAGATAATTGAATTTTAAGAGTTCCTTTAACTTATCTTTTGAGCGTGTGTATATAAGAATAATTAAAGAATTTTATAATAATATAAAATTCAAGTTCTACATCAGTTGATAAGATAATGCATTGTTTTAATGGAATTCCTCATTAGTTTGGAAAGAGAGAGATCCTCTGTCTGATAGGCAGTATATAGATATCTTGAACATGTTTTGTTCAAGAGAAAAGAAAAGGTACACAAATGAAGTTCTTAACTAATTTTTTCTTTTCTGCCTTACAAAATTTCTTCAATTCGGTTTAAGGGGCAGGGAGGAGTCTGAAATCTTCTCCCTGAATTAAATTTTAAAAACAATTTAGTTCTTATGAAATTAAGATTTTGGAGAGCTTTTTAATTTCGTTGACTGGTGAACAGAATTGAAAATTCTTTTACTTAAAGTTTGTAATGTTTAAATAGTAAATATGATTACATTTCATGTTATTCACTTTTTACACGGCCTGTTATTTTGAAAAATAGATCAATGGTTTTATTTTCTAGCACAAATAGAAATAATTCTTTTGGAACCAAAATTAACTAGATTAAGACAACAAATTTTGTAGTGAGTTAATCGTATTTAAAAATAAAAACTTCTTGAAACATTTAAAATAAATCATACTTGCGGTATAAGGCAATAAAATAAACTTCAAATATCAAAAGAAAGTAGGCATCAGGTAATCAGGTAATGGTTAACAAGCTATCTTTGCAGATCATTACTATTATACATTGGGTTTTATCTTCAATGGATACCTCTGTAAGGTTACAATAAATACTTATCTCCTTTAGAGAATGAGTACGTCCATTGGGTGCCTCATGAGTTGTCATGACAGTCTCAGAAACCCATCTTGGACCTCATATGCCTCTTGTTTGAACAGTAGAAACGTTGTCTCTGGCTCCTGCTATGAAACAGTAAAGCCGAATGCCTACAGCCATTTTACTTTCCATCATCATCTAAGTTCCCTCCCCTACCGTTTTTTTACCTCTTTCACATACTTCTTGTTCATAGAACAATATTGGCAAATTACAAGCTGTAGAGACACTGTGTATTCTTTCTTCTTAATTGGTATGTATATTAGGTATAAGTTAGTAAGTTGGCTGACTGTAGCTTTTCAATTGCTACTACACCGAGAAGTAGGGGAGAGCACTACTCCTTTCCCTGGATTTCTCCACTTACCTTTGATCCGTACCTTATAATGCTGAGTGTTAAGCAAAGAGGCATCAAGAACCATTTTTGAGTCTTTGGTATGACTCGACCTGTGATTGAACCAAGGTCTCCCGGACAATTGGCGAACACCACTCACTAGGTCAATGGCCCGGTTAAATGACACTATACCCACACTAATAATAATAAAAATTTGCCTATGAAGCAAACAACCCAGTAAATTAGTTTTGCTTGGTCTGGCATAAGGTCATGTTACATTCGAATAAGCAAAGCAAACATTAACCACTGTGCTACAGAAGGCATTGAAGAAATATCCCTTCTAAGAAGATTTACTCATAATGGCGGACTATTGGCGAACACTCTAACCATTATGCCAGTGTGTAGGTAAAAAGTTAAACGTTCTTTTATCTAGAAATGCCTTTATCTTGAATTCCCTTCTGCTGTGTATGTGGTTAGCATATCACGGATATGATAATGCTAATATTGGTCCTTGGTGAGTGAAGACTTGACTAAATATCTTCAATCATTTATACTTCCAAGCACCTCAATACATCACATTTGATGTCTTATGCTAAACTATACCCAGTAAATAACTAGTCTCACGATGTAAGTAATGTCAAAAATAAAATAACTTACAAATGTCAAGCGAAATTAGGTATCTGGTAATGATTGCTTGGTTGGTGTTTTATGGCATATCAACCTTTGTGGGTTATTTAATGCCAAATCCTTTTTATACATAGTATGTGGAGCGGTTGTAAGCGAATAGTTTATTGATATCTTTTTTTTTTAAACAAGTTGTTAGAGCTCACTAGTATGCACACAGTTAAATGATTTCAAGTATTATCTAACACTAAAAATTCTATCTTATATAATCAATTGTTTACACATAGTTAAATGGTAATACTTGAAACCATTTAACATTAATAATTCTATTTATCAAATATTTCTATCTAATACGAACAATTTGCATACAGCTGTGTGGTTTCAAAGAACTAATGATTATAATCATTCGTAAATGATTGAACAGTTCTATTTGATCCACAGATGGGACCATATCAGGTACTACCACTCTGGGTCAAAGTGTACTTGAGAATAATGGCAATGAAGGGGTACTCCACATTCCCCTAAGTTTCTGGACTGGAGACTCACTATCAGATACAGTTACTGTCATACCCAGGATGCTCATAGAGGGAGTGTCTTACTCTTTTGCAGAAGTATAATCAGCATATTCTACAGCCCCAGCTGATTAGATGGAATGATTCATTAGTCATCTTTGCAGGTCATTACTATTGTGCATTGACTTTTATCTTTAGTGGACAACTCATTCCGGCTATCTTGTGCTAGACTAACGTCAATAAATGTATCATAAGAAATATTGCTTTCTACTCAATTAATGGTTATTAATTACAACCTAATTCTACAAACGACTTCTTGGGATGAACGACCCCTAATTTTTATTTACAAAAAGGTGATTTTTTTAATATATTGTGTGTAATGAACATCCCCTAACTTTTGGCTATGCTAACCAACAAAGAACATTTCCATATTTCTTGTTTTTGAGGTGAAAAATTGGTCTTAAAAACTCGTTCATTACATAATAGCCAGATACGGTCCATTAGTTCTTTGGAAATTAAAATTTTATTCTTCATTGTAATGTGTGAGTAACAAAATCAGCAAGCTTCTATTTATTTATTTGGCTAAATTTCAAAATTGAATTTCTCTCTCTCTCTCTCTGTGAGTTGTAAGAAAGCTTTCAGAACAGGCAATAACCTTGACCTAGTTTTTCGACCAATAGGAACAAAGCCTCCATGTTGATCAAATCTTTGAAACCAAAGTGCAGTTGATATTTTTTTTATATCGAAAAATCAGGCCAGCTATTGCTTCAAGATAACTTGTTAGCCTTTTAAAGAAATATTTGCTGTCTATCAAGAGATGAAAACAGTATATACCTTAACACAATGCATTTACACATGTGACTTCTTTTAGACCCTCACCAACAGAAAAAGAAAAAAAATCTAAAAAGAACAGTGAGCAGCCATGAATTTAAAATTCATTGATTTTATTCTTCAGTTATTTATAGATTAAGACAAATGAGTACATAAGGACTTAATAAATTCAGTGCTGTCAAAAATCTTAAAAAAGAGAAAAAAAATAAAAAAATAAGAATAATAATTCTTCCAGCTTCACAAAAATGAAATGAGAGAAATGACAGTTTTTCATTTAATAAATCGTTTATGTAATCTTTTGTGAGTGTTTACTTATTATTGTTTTAATTTTTTAAAGCTTTATTCGTTGCTTTATAGCATGATTGCAATTTTAAAAAATTAAAAAAAAAAAAAACAAATGTGAAGGTACATAATATAGAGTTGCAATCCCACGGTGAAAACATCATTGTTTCGATTTTTTTTTAAAAGATTTATTTTGATTACTCTCAGTTAAACATGGAAGAATCTGATTAAAAAAAATAGATTGGGAACTACTTATGATTGGTTGATTGTGTTTTATGGCATATCAACAATTGTGGGTTATTTAATGCCAAATTCTGTTTGTTATTTATATATGATTTGTAAGCGAATAGTTTATAGGTAACATTAATTTTAAACAAGCCAGAGTTTATTTGATTGGACAGTTAAATGGTTTCAAGCATTGCTATTGAACATAAATAATTCTATTTATCAAGTATTTTTATCTAAAACTTGCACACAGCTGTATGGTTTTCAATTAACTAAGATCTACCTTTAGTAAAAAGTTGAACAGTTCTATCTGACCCATAGGTGGGACCCGGGACAGAAGGGAGGGATTCAATTTACTATGTCTTGTAAAATGCATCCTGATCGGTACTCATCGAAAATCCCAAATCTATCTTGGTATGTGAACAATTGACTGGTAAGAAGTAATTTTCACCATGGGGTCGCCATGGTATTCTGGTATAGAGTTAATATAGACAGCAGGCGCAATACGATCAGCAATCATCAGGAGATTGAAGTAGTTAGAAATATGCAAACCATCGCCCTTTGGGAGGGCTAGTTGGGCTGACACTCAGCTTTGGTCTCCAGCTGGTATGGCACTATCATTGTTATTTGATTGAATTAGATTCCAGAAAATGTTAAAATCTTATCTATTTCCCTCATAAGTTATCACTGCTTGATGTTATTTCTTGAGAATAACATCTATCAACAAACATTTACGATTCTTGCGAGTTGCTATGGTAGAGCTAAAATTTCTAAAAACAATCAAAAGTTTTCTAAAAGAAAGAAAAATTATAATAATAAAAAAATAGTGTCCGTCATGAGTTTTCAAAAGCCTGGAAATATAATAGACTGGATTTTTGATAAGCACCATTCAGGGTGCCTTTTACAAGATTTTCATATAGCAAATTAAATAAACCTCGTAAGTCCCCACAAAATACTCCCCCTTTTAAATCGGATTCTTCGGTGTTTAATCGATACTAAACAAACTAAATTTTCCTAAAATAATGAAAAAGAAACTTTCACAATGGGGTGGCAACCTTATATACCTTCATTTTTTTTTAAAAAAGCAATCATGCCATTAAACAAATGAATAAAACTTATAAAGTTTAAAATAATCAAATAATTGCAATATATTACGCAAACGATTTATTAAATTAAAAACTGTAAATTCCCTCATTTCATTTCTGTGAAATGTGAAGGACTTTTTTTTTTATTTTGGAGTTCTTATGTACTCATTTAAAATCAATGGATAAAAAAATGAAGATAAACATTTTAATTCTAACTGTAAGCATTTCAAACTTTTAGTAAAAAATCTTTAAAATATTTTGCCCTGAAAACATTCATGATTTACTCACCTTCTTTCAGTTTTTTTTCTATTCTCATAAGGGAAAAAAATTTGAAGGTTTTGAAGAGGTAATTTATACAATCTCTTATATTTGACCTAATCCATCAGTACGTCCAGTTACTGTTCTGACATTTTTTATCTAATTTCAACCAAACGTTCAGTAATTGTTGAGCATCATGCCCATTAACGTTTTAAACGATCAGGTTCAAATTTTTTTTTCACCCTATATGTCTTACTATTTCTTTCGATTCAAAATAGGTTTCTATCTTATCTGTGCATTTATTTACCCAATCCCTTCAACAAAATGCAACTCAAAATCTTAAGCAGAGTAAATCTGGTTTTCCTTCTAGGCTAATTGCATTACCAAAGCTAAAGAACCCAGCTGAGGGAGAACATATGGATTCATGCTTTTCCCAAGGGCATTAGTGTAAAGTGAAACCAAAACAGTCTTGTCTAGGATTTGAACTCTTGTCACCAATTTTATTTCCCACAATGAAAACTTTTACTCTCAGAAACTCTCCATTGTGTCTATCTCATATATTCCAATAGTTCTCAGTTTCTTTTTGGGCATGCAATGTACACAACTTACAGTTAATCTGTTTTGGAATGACTGCAAACAAAGAATGTTAACAAACTCTGTCCGAGATATGCATCTGCTTAAAAAGTGACTTCTTACAGGGCCAGCTCTATGTAGTCATGAGCACAGTTGGAACTTCTGAGAGTTAGGGAATCTTCATAAAAAGGTCTAACAACAAAGAGAACACATACGTCATCAGTAATGCTGTCTCTCCAGAGATTCTTCCATGAGGAAAATATTCAGGATATCAGATTTTAAAGGTGACATGTACATTCAGCATAAATAAAAGGTTTTAGCGCTAAATACTGTATGAACATCAATGACTATCTTACAACCCAAATAAACAAGTATTGCTATTCATTATATAATGTATATATAAAGAGAGAGAAAAAACACAGGATTTTTACCAGTTTTTGTACACTTACCTCAAGGCAGGCACTCTTCAAAAATTACACATTTTGAGTTATCTCTGTCACATTTGAAACCTACATTACTTTTTAAAATAAATTCTATCATGTCTATTTAGCAGCATTCCAATCCTTTGCAGGTTATTTAATGCAAGTTTAGCTATGGTGTTTATTAAGTAGAAGTATAGCACATTTATAAGTATGTTTGCATATATAGATTGATTTTTTTACAAGATGGTTGAATTTATATTTTTTGTCATAATCATTTGTAAACAATCTTAGCTTCAAGTACCTATTCTTAATACTGGTTATTAAAACTTATCAAAAAATAAATTATACTTTGTTTAAGGAGTAGGATGTATAAGTTGAAAATAAACATACACATTACATAGTTTTAGAGTGTCCTGATTATGACATTGAATGATATCTGGTCGTGGTGTTCTATGTAGTGTATACTCCTTTAGAGTCATTACTCCCAGGTTCACTCTGATCCAAAGTGATAGTACCTGTTATGCATCCAACTATTCTCCCTCTAACTATGGGTAAATAGTAGGCTAAACTGGGATCTTTATCCTTGATATGGCAACCAGCCTACAAGAAAGAAAACTCTGAATTCAAATCTGTTAAAATTCGCTAAAAATTCTAATTTCCTCATAACATTAGGTTACTATATTCATTCACACAGGAGGTAATATGGTTATAATCATAAAAAAATGAACTCAGTGAGCCAAGTTTGAATCCTAGATGCAGCTGTTTCTATTTCATTTTTTGCTAATTCCTTTCAGAAAGGCATGAATCCATTTCTTCTTTCAACCTAACAACTTTAGGTAAAATGTAAGGCAGTCTGGGCCCTTTAGTCTGGGTAGGACAACCAGTCTTAAAAAGGACAATTTCTCTATATAATTATCTAATAAGACATCAGGTCAAATTAGTTGAGGAGTGAGAAAGGATTGGTAAGGATGATTGTGTTGCACCAACCACCCAAACTATCAGTGTATGCTTTTTGTCTTTTTTTTTTATATCCATTCAATTTGACCTTCAATGATGACCACTAGCAACAACCTTAACCACCAAGCAATCTGTAAATTTGTTTGGTATCAAACTTAGCTTAATATGACACAAGATCAAAGTGAGAGTGGATAAAGAAAATATTTTGTACCCTTATTTTATAATGGAAAATCAGCTTTCAAAATCCTGATTTTACCTAGAATTGAACACTGCTACTGAAAGGAAATATGTAACTAACCCAACTACAAGGTGTATCTTAAACATTGTTGTTGTTGTTGGTGTTATTTGAATAAAGAGGAGAAAATTATATCTAGAATACAATACTAAAGTCTTTCGAGAGGAACTGAAATAATACAACGAAAAATATATTAAGTAAATACCATTAAAATCTATCATTTGTGACAGGTCGCTTTCAACAATTATCTAAAACAGAGCTTCTCAAAATGGTCCATATAGACTCCAAGGGGTGAGTAAACAGAACAAAAATCATTGGATTATCTAGACTGGTTGCCAGATAGTGGTTTTGTTTCTTTGTTTAATGGCCTATCAACCTTTATGGGTTATTTCATGTCAAAACCATTTTTGCAAAAGAACAGCAGTAATACTTAACCCAAAACTAGAAGGGATAAGGGGGTTCATACCTTTCCTAAGTGTATTAGTCCAAAAGTGAATGTATTAGCACAACTGGAGTTTGAACTCATTTACTTGTGGCAGCTGTCTAGCACTTAAGCCATTATACTACAAGGATTCCCTGTCAGATACTGTACACCTAACATAATACTTGATTAGGTATGATGGCCACTAGTGATGTGTTATTCACATATCACCCATTCAAAACATATAGGTCATTTAAATGAACAAATGATGTTATAGTGGAACATGCAAATTTAGATACCTTTTTTAAAGAATTTATTGAAATAACTTTATCTTGAATTGAAGTCTAAAGGAATTTGATATTACTGGATGAACAAAAGTAGCAAAATAGCCCAAGCTTTGTGCTATTACCTTTTCCGTGTCCTTTATAGTGAAATCTGGGTTTAGCCATTTTCATTAAGTAAATAAAAGCTCTTAGAATATAGAATATGGTTATTTGTAGCTTAAAATCACAAATATGTAACCTAATAATCATGATCTCCTCACCAAACCAATCCTTCTCATAAAAAATAATTAAAGAATTAAAAAGGTACATTTGCATTTATAAGTAAAGTAAAGTTGGCGACCATAGTCGAGGGTAACCCGAAGGCTCCCTTTTCGATAGCTACTACACCAATGTGTAGGGGAGGGCGCTACTCCTTCCCTGGATTGCTCTACTTTACCCTTGATCCGTACCTTATAATGCTGAGTGTTAAGCAAGGAGGCATCAAGTACCATTTTTTTGAGTCTTTGGTATGACTCGACCTGGGATTGAACCAAGGTCTCCCGGACAATTGGCGAACACTCTAACCCCTAGGCCAATGTCTGGTAAACACTGGTAAATATGTTTTGTAATTTAATATTCAATTAATTTATTTGGGGGGTGACTGGAAATAGATTTGCTTATAAGAGGTGCATCAAGTAAAAAGTTTGAAGTGAAATTTTAGATGGTTTGTATAGATTTTACCAGAAGAATCAATTTTTATTAACAAAACAAGGAATCAAAGATGAATACCTCAAAGACCAAAGTAATGTTTTCATCCATCTTATTTGAATTCTTTTAGTTGACTTCATGATGACTGTGAGAAAGTTTTCTGATAGTTGATTGGTTTTACAGCCTGTCAACCCCTGTTGGATTATTTTATGCCTAAGTGAGTTTAACAATTATGGCCTCCAATCATATGTCTTTACCAACCTCTCCACACAAGCAGGATGTGACACAAGGTCAATTTTTAAGCAGAGTTTAATAGGAATGAATTCAGTTTTTCTTCTAGACCAGTTGCCATAGCAGGGTTAAAGAGCCCAGTCTGTCCTACTATATACCCATAGCTAATTGGATGCATACCTTTATCAAAGGTATTAGTGCTATGTGAAATGCAAACAGCTTTATCCAAGATTTGAATGCAGGTCATCATGTTTATTTTCTAGAAGGATAACCATTACACCATGAGTGCCTCCAATTATATAATGGTACAAAAAAATGTACCATCACAATTATTTCAAACAGATGAACATTCAATACTTAGATGCCATTTCAATGTTTTAAGAGCCAATATGTTACTGTTTTGAACCCATTTATAAAAAATATAAAAATGATATATGCTTAATAATTGAAAATAGAATTTTAATTTCTGTTTTTAATTTGTCAAATGCTATACTGAAATAAGAGACATTTTTGATGCTGTTTTTTCATGGAGTGATTGGTTGGTTTTACAACATATCAACCCTTGTTAGGTTAATGCTGAAGTCAGTTTAACAACTATGGTTTCCAATCATAAATGGTACAAAAATGTATATCTATTATCATTTTAAACAGGTAAAACACTTCATACTTACAATAAATTTATTAATATGGTTCAAAATCATTCAAACAGATCTACATTTCCCATAGATTGGAACCCTAACAAGTACTAATACTCTGGGTTATAGTTACAAACATAATTAGAATTGTAGTAATATATATACAAAAAAAAAAAGACCCAGTTGAATAAAAAAAATATGGCTATTGGCTTTTTAAGTTTTAATTTTCAAGAAAACAAAAACCATTCTATTCTTAAAGAGAAAAAAAACAATCTTGAGATAATCTTTCAGTCTTGGATCATGTCTTTTGATTCACAGTACAAAGAAATAAAGTTCAATCAAAATTGTCAAACTGCTAATTAATGACACCCTGAAAAACATCTTTTTTAACCAAAGTATTGCAGAGTTGAAAGTAGAAAATATCACATTTGATCAAATGATGGTTCCAATTCTGACTTCTGATGTCTGCCACTTTTACCAAAAATCCAACTTGGTTATGTTTGATGAAAATGTCTTAAGGCTGATATTATTTGTGTCAGCAAGAGAAACATGTCGGCAGAAGAAGAGGTGGATTGCCTGTTGGCTAGCTGCTCTCCTAACAGCAGCAGCATCACCATCTACCGAAATATCTTCAAGAACATAGTTTACTTGGGTAGTACAACACCTGAGAGGCTCTGCAATCCCCATCATCATCAGCAAAAGAGAGAGAGAGAGAGAAAGAGAGAGAGATAATGTATCATATTTCTCAAAACTTACACTGACTGAGCTATATTCAGGCATGGGATACTGGTGTGTGTCACTTGGCGGAGAGAAATTGGTGCTTAAAAACTATTAAGCATCTTATGTGGTCTACTTACAAAAAAAAAAAGAAAAGTAAAGCAGAGTGAGGAGCACAGTACACATCCATATTCACCTTGTTCTTTCTCATTAACTCTCCCTCTCTACCCATTTCTGGCTCTTTCTTTCTATCCAACTCTTCCTCTCTAACTCTCGTTAACTCCTCTCTCTCTCTCTCTCTATACCTATTTCTAACTCTCTCTCTCTACCTATCTTTAACTCATTCTCTGACTATCCATCTCTAACTCTCTCACTACATACTTCTCTCTATTACTACCTCTATCTTTATGTAAATCCCAAGAACTTTTTTTTTTTCTCTTCTAATTACACACTGATCAGTTTTATTAACAGAAACCCATTGTACCATATTACAGTGAAACATCGCAAAAATTAAACACTTTTTACACCAATGGGGAAAATATGAAAGCAAACTGATCATGAAAATAATCACTTTCAAAGACACACAAAGAAGTTGTGTGCTTTAATAAAAATCTTTTATATGATATTAACATCTTAAAGTGTATGAGGGATATATGATATACCAGGAAAAAAACAGTCAGATCACTAAAATAGTGATGAGTTTGAGTTCTGAGATAGGTGACCATTTAGAAACAGCAGGTACTGTAAGCAATTTGAGGCCTGTGTGCAGACTACTACTGCAGTCCAGCATGTTAACCACAATGGCACAGGGACTCTCCTGTGTACCACATCAAGAAAAGCTTAGTAAATAACATAAAGTGACATCTGATTGCTTAGAATTATCAGGGATCAATATGTTGCAAACATGCATAACAATATACAATGATATGGATTATATAATGCAAGTGTAGGTGACTAAGATGCAACAGTTAATCACATTAGCAAATACAGAAAACTGGCACAATACAAATTATTTGGAAATGTTTTGTGATCATAAGATATAATTGAAAAAAAAAATCTATTTTGTTACTCATTAATAATTCAATAAAATATAACTTAAGATTATTATTTTTAAAAAAGTAAAATTTTATATATATATATATATATATATATATATATATATATATATATATATATATATATATATATAATTGTAACCTATCAAACACAACACATCAATGTGAAAGAAATAGACTTTAAATGCTTTAACTTTGAAAATAAACCAATTTCCAGTTTAGTGTGTAACTAAATGATAATTTTTTTTTGGGGGGGGGTCTTATATTTAAGCTGAACATCCTTTTTTCAATCATCTAAATTCTCAATATAACAGATAACCATGAAAGCTTAATTAGAATCCTTCACTCCTTGCTAAATAGAAGCATCAATATCATCATGAGCTGCTTTTATAGCTCAAAAAGTTCATAGATCCTCCGTTGTCTTGAAATTTGAGATAAAACATTATCATTTCAAAAGCTATCCTCATCCTTGTTATTTTTATTAGGTTTTGGCTTAAGTACACACTTTGCTTCTTTAGGGTGGTGAGATGGGTATATATTTTCTCAAGTGAATTCCAAACACCTACCTCACTTCTATATAGACATTTCTAAGATCTGGAAGTCAAAAATTCCTGTAGACAATGGTACTTACTACCAATGCTGACTAAATCAACAACACATGATAAGTTTTCTGATTGCATGAGACAAATGTCGAGGTGTGTGTGTGTGAGCACGCGCGCATTTTAAAATTTTTTAGAAAGCCATCAGCATTGCCTGTACATGTTATAAATCTCAAGTGTCATTAGGTGTATTTAGTCAGATTTATTTTTTGAAGTAATGAATAATTACAAAAACATTGAGGTCCCTTTCTAGTTTATAAATGTGGCAGGTATATAAGGTTATAGACTTTTTAAATGTTCTAATATTATAAACCCTTTAAACAGCAGGCAAATGGTGAAATTTATATTAGGAAAATATATTTTCCTATCATTTCAGAAAGAGAGACTTTTGTTAGAGGTTCCTACATTATACACTGAAGTACACCAGTGTTCTGGAGGATGTAGTTATATTTGTACAATTGTCCTGGATATGACACTAACAGGTACTTCCACTTCAAGTCAAAGTGGACTTGAAGTGGAAGTACCAGTTAGGGTCCAAATCTATGAGTTAAATAGATCTGTTTCAGATATATTTAGAAGGTGGCTTTTAAAGCATTGATATTGCAAGTATGAAGTGTTTACCAGTTTAAAATGACTGTGAAGATAAAATTTTGTACCATATATAATTGGAGACCATAATTGTTAAACTGCCTTCAGCATTAACCCAACAAAGGTTGATATCTTATAGAACCAAACAACCACTTTCTCTCTCTCTCTTTATATATATATATATATATATATATATATAGTAGTTGTAAGTTAGTTAACCATAGTCGAGGGCAACTCGAAGACTCCTTTTCAGTAGCTACTACACCAAAGTGTAGGGGAGGGCATTATTCTTTTCCTTGGATTGCTCCACTTACCCTTGATCCATACCTTGTAATACTGAGTGTTAAGCAAGGAGGCATCAAGTACCATTTCTCAAGTCTTTGGTATGACTCAACCTGAGATTGAAACCTTCTCTGCCTGACCATTGGCAAATACTCTAACCATTATGCCAATATATATAAACAGCATTTAAAAAAATGACTCCCATGGCTGTAGAGAATTTAATATATTTGGAGCAGAAATTTTTCCATCATTAAACACACATTTTTAAAAAAAAAGATTTTTATGAATAGGTTCAAAACCATTCATAAAATTTTTTGCAGATACTTGTTCAAAATTTTAAGAAGAATTGGTTTTTATAGCCAGTGATAAAAGACTTTTAAAAAAAATCAAGCATGAAGAGTTACTGATTAATAAATTTTGGAGGGATTTCTATCACAGAGTCACAGTTCATTTTCTAAGTCAAAACTAACGCATAAGCGATGTTCTTCCATAGACAGACTAGTGTTGTTCGACCAGCAAAAACTTACATTTATCAGCTCTGTGCAGACGCTGTATGCTGTCTAGTAGATTTGCTAAGAGAGAAGACTTATAGGGATAGATAGCAAAAAATAGTCAAGAGAAACCATGCTGTCAGCATGCTTTGATGATGATGATCCAGTTTTCTAGTTCATGTCTATGTGAATTTTCTTTAAAAAAATAAAGAGATTAGAATTAAAGGGAAATGAGATAATGTTAGTTCCATGTTTGCCCTAACAAAATGCCTGATAAGAATTAATAAGCTTATGAATTAAAAAAAAACCTCTTAAGTATAGTTTTGAACTTATGAAGTTTGTCAAATTACATCAATATATTTCCATAGAAAAGAAAAAAAAGAGGTTTAGTATTTTGATTTAGTTTTTCACTTCATACAAATTATGATTTTCTTCTCTTATTAACATTAAAGGCAAGAGAGACTTCTGCACATTTAATTATATCATAAATATCCTAAAATATTAAATCTATTTTTGGACTGCTGTTTATTCATACTTTTGATTACAGAGTTTCAGCACTGTAGAATTTGGTAATAAATAATACCTAATGATATCTATTTTGATTGTATACTGTTCCAATAGAAATATTAAAATCTTTGATTTAGAAGAAAACTAACTTAATAAAAAATTGTTAGAGCATACTTATTGATAAGTGATACTGCATCAATTGCAGACTTAAAATTTGGAAAACTTGACAACAATGATTGGGACATGCCATTTTTTTACTGTTTGAGAATGTCACATCGAACTTTTATATGTTCTCTCAGCGACTTTACATATGTATCAGTGATTTTGATAAAGAAAACTAACTTCTGTTCAATTTAAGAAGACCTGTCGAAATTCCTCACTGGTATCCATGGTAATCTCAGAATCTATTCTTATCTGTTCATCATTTGAAAATCCAAAATAAAAAGATTGTTAAAACACAGCTTGGAAGTTAAGAAGTTATCATAAGTCTATTAACACAGTATGCATTAATATTTCCTCTATCAATAAGCTTGATGATTCAAATAAAAGATGTGTGTATTGAGAATTTGACAAGTTTTATCTACCTTGACCATTCAATCTGCAATGAGGAGTGCCATCATTCAGACTTTAAAATCCAGCATATTTCCTCAGCTCATAATTATTGGAATCAACTTAAAAAAATACTGTACTCACTGACCTTCAAGTAAAGCTGACCACTCAAGTAAAATTTCTAAATGGACACATTATCCCCATCATCAGTTGTGGAGTTCATCAGGTGTGGTTGTATCAATTGTGGGTTTCCTGTGCGTTAGTGTTTTAAGTTTACCAATATTCTGACTTAACCATTCTGGGCTAAAACTTAGGTCAGTTTTATCACTTGAAATCCATTGCAAGACTACTTAACTTAACCTTGCAGAAATAGGTTCTTTTTTGAGGACTAATAAGAAACTAGGTACCCAAAATCCCTGGAAAGCATGTGAAAACTTCACTGGATTTTCTAACAACAATTATAAAGAGAAATGAAGGATTTCTGTTCTTACTGGAGATGATCCAAGACAATTACTGTAACATTGGATGAGAAATTGTAATAACAATTGTCTCTTATATGTCTCATATGAGGTATGATCAAAAAGTATTGAGACTGAAGCCTTTAAAGATTTTAGTCATGATTACAAACAAACATTTACAAATGAATCACATTTCATCATTAAACAATCTATGAGGAGTTGACTTGCTATAAAGCAAACCTAAACTATGTACGTTTTCATTTGAATTTAAAGTCTGAAAAATATTCAATGATTCAGTTTTAATACTCTTTGATCAATCCTCATGTATAGCTTATTGATTTTATTCTTTAGTTTCTCTATAGTAAAGTAGCTAGTCTGATAATTTGGTTTGGTTTTATGGCATATGAACTATTGTAGGTAATTTAATACCAAATCCTTTCTATACATATATATTAAATATATGATTTCTAAACACATTCTGTTGATAGCATTTTTAAATAAGCCAGAGCGCCTTTTTTTATACAGTTAAATGGTTTCAAATAATTCTATTTAATATTAATCATTTCTTTGCACACAGTTTGTTTTCCAAGTATTGCTATGTATCACTAACAATTCGATTAAAACATCAGCCATTTGTTTACACACAGTTAAATGATCAAGCAGTTCTATTTCAAACAATTCCGTCTAGCATAAGTACAAAGTTCTGTTTACACACAGTTAAATGTAAAAACAATTAATTTCAAACAATTCATTTGAACATAAGTACACAGATTAAATGTCAAACAGTTCTATTTGACCCATAGATAGAACCCTATCAGGTGCTACCACTCCAGGCCAGAGTGGACCTGGGAGCAATGGCAATGAAAGGGTATTCTACATTCCCCAAAGCTCCAGCATTACTGAAGCCTCATCATTAGATTGTTTAGTATTATATCCAGGACACTCATTATTGGGGGAGTCTTAACCCTCTGCAGAGATGCAGATAAATAGTCTGATAAATAAAAAAGAGAACTAACTAAAATACATATTCATTGAACATCATGATTGTCAACGTGCCTAGGATTATCTAATGCTCAGTGGTTAAGGAATTGCATTCATTGTATATTCATATTTATATTTTTTTTTGCATGCAATCCTATCGAATATGAATAATAAAAAGATGTATTTGATCTATTGATACGACCCTAACAGGTAATACCAGTTTGGGTTAGAGTAGGCCTGTGAGTAATAGCAATGAAGGGGGTATTCCATGCTCCCCAGCTCTTCAGAACTAGAGCCTCACTATCAGATGCAGTTTAGTGCCATACACAGGTCACACCTTCGTTTTTTGTTTTGCAAGGGAGAGTCTTACTCCTCTGAAGCTTTATACTCAGGTGAAGGCATCATGGAGAGAACTGGTGCGTGAGAATTTCATAACCTAGTTCAATGGCTGACCTGTTTAGGTTTTACTAAATTTAGTTTGTTTATTCTCCCTTTTGATGAGATGTACACTAAATCAAGAGGGTAGAGGTAGGTAGATAGTTACAATGGTATTGAGAGACAGATCATAATATGCACAGAATGAAACAGAGTGAAAACTTGGGAAAATATCTGCAGTTTGCTCAAGAATTGGACAAAAGGTTTTGGAATATGAAGGTGACAATTGTACCAATCATATCCAGAATAGGGAGGGTCTTACTCTTCTTCAGGAGATGCAGTCACCATATTCTAAGCACTGCTGACAGGACAGGAGATCACTTAAGTGAACTTTCAAAATTGCAACTGCAAAGATAAATGTAAGATAAAGAAGGATTCCTGTTTTTATTGGAGATAACACTGGACATCCCACTTTATCTGAGTGGGATATAGTGACAAAGATGTTACTGAAAAATTAAAAAGTGCTAAATCAGCATGTGAAAAATTACTGATGTACATTGTGGATACTGACCATTTTACTTATCTTGTAACTGACTAATATTCTTATATTCAATTTCAATAAAGGTGTGTGTGTGTGTGTGTGTGTGTGTGTGTGTGTGTGGTCTGGTTGGGGTTTATGGCACATCAAACATTGTAGGTTATTTAATGCCAAATCCTGTTTATACATATATATCAAATATATACATGATTTGTAAACATATTTTGTAGATAAGATTCTTAAACGAGCCTGAGCACTTTTTTGCACTGTTAAATGGTTTCAAGTATTGCTATAAAACAGTCACAATTTAACATCAATCATTTGTTTGCACACAGTTTTTTCTATTTGACCCATAGATAGGACCCTATCAGGTGTTACGACTCTGAGTCAGGGTGGACATGGGGGCAATGGCAATGAAGGGGTATTCCACATTCCCCAAATCTTCAAGACTGGAACCCCACCATCAGATGGTTTAATGTCATATACAGGACACTCATTGGAGGGGGTCTTACTCCTCTGCAGAGACACAGTCTGTGTATCCTGCAGTCCCAGCCATCTTGATCAATCAATGAATTAAGTTAATTTTTTTTAATAAAAGCAAAATAATTTTTTTTTCAAAACTTTTTCCATAAATGTTAACTCTTCATTGTTTGGAATTAGTTTATGAGAATTTTTTTTAATCTTGTAGAAATATTTGTTTTGAAGCTATTCAAAATAACAGCAAATCAGAGTCTTCCAGGTTTGAACAGAACTGTTATCAAATTTTTGCTAGCTTGGAAATGCAAGCTATATGAAATTTACAGAAGGATGTTTGCTGTGTACAAGGAAGTAGTCAAAAAATGTTTGCAAATGGGCTAAACATGGGTTTTCTACTATGAGTCTGAGTTGAAAAGACTATCCATGGAGTGAAAATAAACTTTTTGGTAAAGAAAAAGTTCCAGGTTAAGTGGTCAGTAAAGAAGGTCATGCTGACAGCCTTCTGGAACATGAAATAATCCATCACATCTGATTTTCTTGAAAAAAGTGCAACTGTAAACATTTCTTCATATTGCCAACTCCTCAGAAAATTTCAATTCATTAACAGAATGAACCTCATATTACTAAAGTTCTCGTGTGTGTGTGTGTGTGTGTGTGTGTGTGTGTGTGTATACATATTATTTGTTTTGTTTTGTGTGCGTTTTATGGCATATCAACCCTTTTAGGTTATTTAATGCCAAATCCTCTTTATACATATATAAGATTTTTAAGTGAATATCAACATTATGTTTAAATGAGCCCAAACTCATTTGTTTACACACAGTTCAGTGGTTTCAAGTTTTGTTATCCAACACTAATAATTCTGTTTCGTATTAACCATTTGGAACCTCACTATCAGATGACTTAGAGCTATAACAGGACACTCGTTTGGGGGTTTTACTTCACTGCAAAGATGTAGTCAACATATTCTACAGCTCAACCTGACTGAGCAGATTATATATGATCAGAGCTCATATCTAAATATAAGTACAAAAACAAATTTCAACCAAGCCAACTGAAAACTAATGATTCCAAAGACAAAAAAAATGATAAAATGAAAAATAAATAAAAATTGCAATAAGATAAATAGATAGAATAAATGAACAAAAATAATAAATCAACAAAAACATTAGAAAATGATAAATTTAACAGAGTAAATGAACAAATCAGAAAATTAATGCAATATATCCGTGTAAATAACCACACTGTATATAAAGTGACGCTAATTACATGCACATCATTTGATCTGATGACTACATAGGTGAGAAACTGACAGTTACCAAGCACCATTGACTATGTCTATGATACTAACTTAGATCAACACACACACACACACACACACACACACACACACACACACACACACACACACACAATGTAAACAAAATAACTTGAATAAATTAAACAGATAAATTAAATGACTCAAAAGAATGTTTTACTCATTTAAAACTTCCAAATAAACAATATTTTTCATAAAAGTGATTCCTCTTATTTTTTAGTCCACTGGCTTTCTCCTATATCAAAATGGACAACTTTCACTATAACATTACAAATATATGAAAATAATTTTAGAATTTAAACAAAAAAAATAATCTTGTGGACTCATTACTATATATCTATAGACTGTAACTACATTCCAACATCTTTAATGGTATTAATACAATATCTGGTTGGGGAAATTTGATGTATGCATGTTTGCTTTTTAAGTATAGTTTAATATAATAGGATTAATAAAGCAATTATTTTCTACAATTCCTATATGGTTGGTTGGTTGTTTGGGTTTTATGACATATCAACCCTAATTCCTATATAGCTATAGTATTTCATTGAATCCAAAAGAGCTTGGTGTAAAGTAGTTGCCTGGAATAGTTGCCACAAAGAGTGTTCATCTGCAAAATTTTATTATTTCCAAAGAAGATTCGTTTTAGGTAACTTTGTTGTTTAATATTTTACTTACAATCATATTTTTAAGCCTATAAAAATATCAATTGATTCAGGATTTTAAGGATTTCCCTGTGATTATTAATGATTTTTTGGGTTGGTTGGTGTTTTATGGCATATCAACACTTGTAGGTTATTTAATACTGAATAACATACACACACAATTTATAAGCAAATATTTTATAGATAACTTTATTTTTGAATGAGTTGTTGAGCTCATTTGTTTTCACACAGTTAATTGGTTTCAAGTATTCCTCTCAAACATAAATAATTTTATTTAATATTTTCTAACAGTTAAATGGTTTTTAGTACTGTAATTTAACATTAATAATTCTATTTATTAAATATTTTTATGTAATATAAATAATTTGCACACAGCAATACGGTTTCAAATAACTACTACTACTAATAATATTTGTAAATGATTAAACAGTTCTATTGGACTTATAATTGGGACCCAAACAGGTACTAACAATCTAGGTCAGAGTGGAGCCGAGATTAATGGCAATGAAGGGATACTCGACATTCCCTTAAGCTCCAGGACTGGAGCCTCACAATCAAATCCAGTTTAATGTCAAACCCAGGACACTCATTGGGGTGGGGGGTCTTACCACTTTACAGAGGTGCAATCAATGCATTTTACAGCAACAGCTGATAGGACAGTTGTGCTGATGAGGAAATGTTGTTAGCAGGGAAATACAGTTCATTTTTGTTTTTTATTTGACTTTCCTTTTTCATTATTTGATAGATATACAACACAGCAAAATAATTGAATAAACTAAACAAATAAGCTAAACTACTGAAAATAAAAAATTAAACCTATCAAACTTTCATAAAGAATATTTTTTTTTAAAGTAATTTCTCTTTTATTGGCCTGATTTTTTTCAATGTTGAATTGCACAACTTTTACTTTAACACTAAAAATGTATGAAAATAACTTTTAGAATTTACATAGAAATCTTGAAAACATGTTAACAAGTACTGATATCTATAAGACTGTTATTGTATTCTATCATCTTTAATTGCCTCAACATGATAGCTGGTCATTCAGATTTGACATACACTTGTTTGCTTCTTGAATATAGTTAAATTTTACTGAATTAGAAAAGGAAAAGCAATAGTTAATTACAGTTCTAATACTGCAGTAGTATTTCAGTGACAGAACAAAGAGAACATGGAGGAGAGTTGTTGACTAAGATAGGTTTCAAGGTAAAGTCATTATGGGGAGAACTGCCAAGAATTTTATAACCCCGTTGACCTGTTTAGGTTTTTATTTAGCTTAATCTGTCTACTCTCCCTCTTGGTGTGATGTACACCAAGTCAAGGGGGTGGAAATAGGTAGGTAGTTATAATGGCATTGATATACAGATCATGATATCCGCAGAATGAAGCAGAAAGAGAGAAAACTTGGAATATCCACACCTTGGTAGAGAACAGAAAAACAGTTCTTGAAATATGATGGAAACAGTTGCACCTATCATTATAGGAACACTTGGAATTAATCCCAAAGGTTTGAAAATTCAAAAATATGCTAATTATATCCTCTGAAGAAGAGTAAGGCTCTTTCCAACACAGAAAATATTTTTAAAAAAGTGTCTCCTGGGTATGATACTTAACTGCATCTGATGGCAAGACTTCAGCTCTGGAGATTTGGGGAGTGTGGTATACCCACTTCATTTCCATAACTTCCAGGTTCACTCAGACCTAGAGTGATAGTATCATTTAGGGGCCTATCTATGGGTTAAATAGAATGTTCAATTATTTGTATCTAATAAGACCATGTGGCAACCCCCGCTGAGATCTTAAGAAATAACTATGCAAAAAAATATATGTAGGAATGTGCTCAATTCCTTAAGCTCAGGGCATGGAATGGCTCTAGATGGGTTGAAATATCATTAAAATCAATCAATGAGATTGCTTACATTACCAGCTGTTACTTGGTGGCCATCCATCTGAACATTTAGCAGGCTCATCTTTGCTTAACTTAGGAAATTTGATTAGAACCAAGTGCATTCAATGTGACTCGACCACAATTCAATTTTTATTTTCTTCATTAATATCATCAATTTAGATTTATTAAAAAATAACATTCACTGCAAGTGCAAACTCCACAAAATTATTCAGTTGAAAATTGTACTGAAAATCATTTTATTCTCTCTGAACATTTTAAGTGTATTGCTCTACTAAAAATCACAGTATGACATGCCATTTCTGATGAGTTACAGTTACATACATCACAACAAACAATGAGAACTTCAGTAATAAATAGGTTAGAATAAATCACATCAACACAAATTAGAATCTGCAAGTTTTTTTTTTGCTTTGTTTTTTTTTAAGCAAAAGAAAATAGACTATTTATTTGATAATGATAAAATTTAAAAAAAAATAGTGGCATTTTTCAAGAACCAACTTTCTAATGGCATGTCAACATATCTGGGGTTATTTTATGATTAGAGGTTAAGGAATCACTTTTATTGTGCATATTTACATAATTTCTGTAGTTGTTTCAAAAGACTTTTTTCTTTGAATATGATCCAATTGAATACAAATGATTTTCAAACAAATCTATTTGATCTATAGACAGGACCCTAACAAGTACTATCACTCAGGATCAGAGTGAACCTGGGAGTAATACCAATAAAGGAATATTCCACACTACCCAGAACTGAAGCTTTATGATCAGATGCAGTTTAGTTGTATCGTGCACAGAACACCCCTTTGGAGGGGAGATACCCCCCCACACACACACACACCAAAGCAGATCCAGTTAGCATATTCTGAGTCTAACTGACAAAAGTGAAAGAACCAATTTTACATCACACTCAAGATGACAAAATGAAAATTGGTATGAAGACTCCGAGAACAAAGTAACCTTAAAAAGTCAGTAATACCAAGTGAATAATATCAAACCACTGCTTTTCTGGATTGCATTTACAACAGGGTAATTAAGCTACTCAATGACTAACCACCCCCAATTATTGGCACACTGCCCACTAGTATCATCATTCCATATCCCACAAGTTCAGCTGTGCCTTGCCACTCTCTTCTCTACAACCTATATAGCAAAGTCATTTCTTTTTTGCAATAAACAAGCTCAAAAAAATATCTGCTGTGATTATGGTCTTAAAATAAAAAATCACTATATTACCTAGTTCAACAGTTTACAATTCAAAATCCAGGAGTGTATATCAGGGGGAGGGGATCAAAAGTAAAATTTAACAGCCTATTTCTTAAAATAAAAATAAACCAGATCAACAGTTTACACACACAAGAGGGTGACCCGAAGGCTCCTTGTTCAATAGCTACTACACTGGTTAAGGGGAGGGTGCTACTCCTTTCCCTGGATTGCTCCACTTACCCTTGATCAATACCTTATAATGCTGAGTGTTAAGCAAGGAGGTATCAAGTACCATTTTTAAATTCTTTGGTATGACTCAACCCGGGATTGAATCCCGGTCTCCTGGACCATTAGTGAACACTAACCATTATACCAATTGGATGGTGGTATATATATAGCCTGTATGGTCAGAGAGTAATTGCTTCAATTCAAATTAAATACCTTAGATTTTATTATTTTCATATATATCATTTTATGGCAGTGCTCATGCTATAATGGCTATCATCACAGGAAATGAACATAACCACCTGAGTTCGATTCCTGGATGAAGCTGTTTACATTTCACATAACACTAATACCCTAGGGAAAGGTTTTAATCCAGCTAATCTTCCTCCAGCTATGGATAAATAGTAGGATAGACCGAATTCTTTTATCTTGGTATAGCAACCAATCTAGGAGAAGGAAAACTGAATTCAAACCTATTGAACTTAGAAATTGACCATGTGTCACAGGTGTTGGGTAAACATGTCATTTTGATCACATGACTTGTATGAGGTTTAGTGTTAGGTGTATTGATTGTGAAAAGAAACTCTATCCTACTTGTACTTCAAGATTTCGTTTCTTTGTTTAATGGCATATTAACCATCACAGGTTATCTAATGCTAAAACTATTCCTCTAAAAGAACAGCAGTAATACTATTTAACCCATACCTGGGGTGGGGTAAGGGGGGGTGGTTCATACCTTTCCCAAGGATATTTGTCTAAAAGTGAACATAATAGCATGACTGAAGTTTGAACTTGTTTCTTTTAAAATAGCAGCCCAGCACTTTAGTCATTATGCCATAGGACTTCCCTTTATACTTCAAGGGATCAAACTTTTAGAGAACAATGTTACAATTGAACCTCTGGGCTTAAACTAGCTATCTTGTTGAATAGTTACTTAGCTGATATAGAATAAGAGGGGAATATAGTTAGGGGAATGAAATAAAAAATTTGAAGGGGGAAATCAAAAGTTTTAGATGGTGAACAGTCAAAAGGAGAACTTGAAATCATTATTTAATCCCCATTTATGCCTACCTTTTCAAATTTTAACCTTTCAAAATATGACAAGAATTTAGGTTTTTACTCTTTTTGAGCCAGAGAGATTCTTTTGATTAGTTGCCAAATGAAAATCTTGTAATTGTAAAATCCATAATTTATAACCAATTTAAATTACATAAAATCTAGAAAGATTTATATGCAAAACAGCAAAGAATTTCCAATATCTTACAAAAGACTTCAATAAATAAGATTATATCAGTGTCACAATTCTATAAAACCTATATCAATTTTACTACACCAAAGTTTGTATTTTGGAAAGACCCAGAGACTTGAGGTTTTGCATAGACATTGACTTTACTTCTGATTCCAATAATCTATTCAAAATTGACCTCTTAGGTCACTAGAAGTCATCAGATGGCAAAATGTGATATTTCTGGCCAAATGGATTAAGATAGTGACTTTACAGTAGACTTCAAAAATGTATTTTAACTTTATAAATCACAGAACAGATGGAGGTCAGATCCATATTCTTCACTTATCGCTGACTAAGTAAGTAGTAAAAGAAGTTCCCAACATATTGGCAAAAGATGGAAAAACAAGAAATATTTTCAGGGAGCAAAGAGAACTTACCCCTCTGCAGAGGATACTGACAGTGTATTTTAAGCCCTTGTGACAGGGCATTGGTTGGTTGGTTTTATGGCATGCTAAACCTAGTTGGATTATTTAATGCTAAAGTCAGTCCTTTTATTTTCTTTAAAGCAATTATGTAATTTTAAGTAATTATTCCTATTTAATGCTAATCATTTGAAGGCATATATTCATATGGTGTCAAGTAGTCCTATCTAATACAAAAATTTGCACATGGTTTCAAGTAATCCTATCTAATGCCAATAATTTGCACACAATTATAAATCTTCAAGTAACTATTCTTGTAATATAGTATATATATATATATATATATATTTGTAAGAGTTAGTACTGAAAGCAGTTTATTATAATCATAATATCATCAAACGGTTATTCTTCTCAAAATCAGTCAGTTCCAAAATTGATTTAAGATGAATTGAAAATTACACAATTATTAAGATGAATGTTTTGGATATTTTTTTACAATGTAAAATTGTTTATAACAATGTACATTGTTCCAATTTTTATATCTTTTGTTAATAAGAGATCTTATGTAAAAGATCCGATCCCAAAATGATCAGAATAAGTTGCTTCCTATAAGTCTATAGAATTTAACTAAATAAATATCAGTTCTCAATATCAGATATTTATTCAGCTGAATTCAATAGACTTCAGACATGTGCATGAAACTCAATTGTAAGTGATTTTAATTGAAATGTGTGTGTGTGTGTGTGTGTGAATATATAAAATAAAATTCAAGTAAAAAACTAGTTCCACAATATAAAAGATTATTTTTGACAAATTATATGAAATAAATGTTTTTGCCAACTAATTTTTTTAAAATGAGCTTACTGCTTTGTTTGCTGCCATCACCCTGATATATATATCTCTATCTCTCTCTTTCTTTCTTTCTTTTCTGTCTCTCCTTCTAATGACTCCTCACTCCTTTTATTTATCTATTTCCTCCAATGCTGAACTTTAGAAAAACCCATCATTCTGATAAAGTCTTTTTGAAATAAAGATGAAATATAATTGTTGAATCTGTTGTCAGTTTTGGTTTATCCACTTTTCCACTTATTTTTCTCATCTTGTCAGATTTACCAAAAATCTCTCTCTCTCATACATATGTATCTCATTGGCCTAGTGGGTAGAATGTTCGCCAATGGTCTGGGAGACGACCTGTGTTCAATCCCAGGTCGCGTCATACCAAAGACTTTAAAAATGGTACTTGATATCTCCTTGCTTAACACTCAGCAATTTAAGGTACGTATCAAGGGTAAAGTGGAGTAATCCAGGGAAAGGAGTAGCATCCTCCCCTACACCTTGGTGTAGTAGCTATTGAAAAGTGAGCCTTCTGATAGCCCTTGACTATGGTTGCCAACTATATACACACACACACACACACACTCTTGGTAAGTTAAGTAATTATTATATATTTCCCATGAGCACCTGGCTGTTGTATAAACCCAAGTAAAAAATATTTTAATGTTGTTCACTTTGACTGTCAAGCCCTTCTTCACTTAAAAGACAACTGGTTATTATCAACAAATCCTGTCTCAATTTTGTCCATATTAAAGTTGGGTATCAGTAATCCTAAAATATCAGGAAGAAGACACTTAAAACGTCAACTACTATAGCATCCAACAAAGAAAAAGCAGTACAGTAAGGGATATAGCTGAAGGCTATTTGAAAATACTCCCCAATAAGAGGAGGGAGGCAAAAAGCTATATAAAATAGCAGTTCATCTATTGCATTTCTACTGACAGTATATGATAACAAATCTTACCAAATGTTTGAGAGGGCTTTCAAGGAGCCAAGTCTTCCCTCAGCTCCTCAATATCAAGCTACTCTCCTGTATACAATTTCATTACATGTATGGATAAATACTTTCTAACCAAACTTAACCTATTTTTTCCAGAAAGACATTGCATGAATTTGTCTATTTGGCATATATTATTCATTAGAGGATTAGAATTTATCTGTATTTGATTATATATGTCCCACCAAAAGCCTACCCCCACCCAAAAAAAAGACTAGAAAATATCTCCTGGGTCTTGTATTTAAAGTTGTGGTATTTGATAGGCTAACTTTACCCCTGCACTGGAAACTACCAGTTTTAGAATATCTAAAAGCAAAAACTTTGGTAAATAAAATTTATAAATATTTAAAAATCCCAACCATTCTAGGGCTTAGTCTGTGATGGGGGGGGGTGAATATTCATGATTAGTGTTCATATTTTGCATTAAAAAAAAAAAAATCAAACATTTCTGTTGACATCTCACTTGATTATAAAAAAGCTTAGTTTTAAAACATTTTCAAATAATCTTAAATACTTTTTTTTTGGAATGAAAATTTTATGTAATGGCAGTAGAGAGAGGGAGTAAAGTCATACAGAGGTTGAGGGGAGTAAAATCATACAAAGTATTAATATATAGGCTTGCAATTCAGTATTTACTTAGCTCAGTAAGGCACAAAGCCAAATGTATATAGAAGACTGATCTCACTCTATCTGCCCAAGAGACAAACGGTTGCCTGGAAAATCAGCATAGAAAATCCTGGCTTTTAAGCTGGGCTCAAATAATAATCACTGGTGTTAGTAGCAAATACACAACGACCTCAGCCACCAAACAGACCTCAGAAATTATTTGTTCACTTTCTTCAGTAATGAAGCTAATAAAAGAAGGCAATGACATTGAAACTTTACTGAAATGACTCAGTATAACGCAACTTATGGATCAGGATTTTAAAATATCTAAAAACTAAAAATATATTTATTAATAAGCCAATTTCAGATGTTTCAAAGGAGTGTGTAAATTTTTTATGTCTTGAATGTTCTTCGGCTTTGAATTACAATCTCACATGCATTGAAAATATCAGATTGCATTTAGAATACAGTCAAAGATTAGCCATAAATAAACCACAGCACACATACATATACATACCCACCTACACATGTATGCCAAAGTAAATCTTTTGGAAGTGTATCCTCAAACTTGTTACAACGTGGAAATAGTGAAAGTTACAAAACTTCAATAAGAAACATTCTTTAATTCAATTTATTATAATCATAAACAACATCCAAATTATTTCAGTAATTAAACTTTCACTAATTCTGTTAATAAATAAATTGTTGTTTCATCTTGATGTTTTTTTATTTTTATTATTATTATTATGTCTACTATCATAGATGATTACAGCAGGAATTAATATTTCTCATCTGTGAACTGCAGATGACAAATGTATTGTCAGAAATCACAATTAAATCAGCCACATGAAAAGGGAGAGATGAGAGGATTGGTAAAAAGAAAGTATGGAAAGAGAAGTTAAAAAGAGTAAAAGTATGGAGAAAGAGAAAGGGTGGATATATAAATGAGAAAGTAAGTGGAAAGAGAGAGTGAAAAGAAAGAATGTAAAGAGGAGTGAAAAGAGAGAGAGAGGGGGGGGAGTGATACCAAAGTCTAAATGGAAGGGAATGACGTTAGTTGACGAACTACACTGAAACTTCTCTTCCACCACCTCCATTCAAAGAGAAGATGAAGTGTCCTAAGGTTATATATATATATATATATATATAGATAGATAGAGAGAGAGAGATCTAAAGGTTTTCTAACACACAAGTTCCAGTTTCTTCAATTTCTAAAATAGAATGGGTATCGTACATTTTCTGAGGGTATTATTTTCTTAAGCTTTAATATCAATAATTTTGACTTATTTCACTAAAGAAAAGTAAGTGTTGGAAACAGTTGTATACAACGAACAACAGCTTTTTGTTAAAGTAATATTTGTATTAAAACTTTGATATTTCAAAGGCTACACAAAACGATGATGATAATAACTGAGTAACCATAAGAGAAAGATGATTATCATTTAAATACTCATTTGGGGGGGGGGCAATGAGGACTTAAGGGGAAGTAATTCCCGCTTCACAAAATTAACACCTGAATAATGAATTTGGGGATCTCAAACACACAGCTTGCTCACTACTTTTCTGTCACGCAGCAGAACAATTGTCGTGACTAATATTTTCCCAAAACTTGGTAATTTGCTCCTCGCCCCATGACCATGTTTCTCTGCAAAAAGGGGTAGAATTTACAATAATATTTCCGTTGCTTTCACTTATAACGTGGGAACCAAACGCTAACAAAGTGTTCTTTTGTCACCGAGATCAAGTGACAACCTCATTAGTCACTTCATCGTCTTGATGACCTTTTCGAGGACATACAATAAGACAATAAGCTCTCGACTGACTAAATTTTTCATTGTTTTGCCCCAGAAAATCTGGTTAATCATGCCAACTGCTAAATCAATTAAGCTACGTGAGCCATTGATTGGCAAAATTTCAAATTTAAACCTATAACTCATCTCTTTCGAAAGTTCTATTTCTAACAATTCAATTTAGCATAAGTCATTTGTTTGCACTCAGTTTAAATGTCAAACAGTTCTATTTGACCCATACATAGAACCCTATCAGTGCTACCACTCCGAAGCAGAGTGGACCTAGCAGCGTCTTTAACATGCGTTTTTCTTTTCTTTTTAGAAAGGAATAGAGTGAATCAACTAGAAATTTAAAAAAAGGATGAAAGAAAATAGAAATGAAAATTAATTATAAAGACTGAAATAAAATCATTTGTTAATAAAAATAAACAAACAAACTGATATTAACCTATTCGTGTGTAAAAATAACAAACATGGGGCCGATTCACTAGCCCCATAACCTGGTTTTGTCGTTAGGGCAATCATCATGTAACGTGTCTTGGTTTAGAGACCATCTCTCTCCAGGTTTACAACCGGTCTGAAATCAAAGATTTTCCTTCTCCAAGGCCGGTTGTCATACCAAGGTTAAAGAACCCAGTCTACCTTCGTAATTACCCACAGATGGATGGAGAATAGTTGGATTCATACTTTTCCAAAAGGTTTCAGCTTTATAAACAGCCTCGTTTAGGATTTGAACTCGTCTAGCCGATAACCGTTACGTCACAAGGCCACTTATACATACGAACAAATAAGACGACGCAAGGTAAATTATAGCTTAGAAATGAGAAGCCTAGAATTCAATGCAAAAATACAACTTAAAATCAACTTTGATTCAATTAATATGGATCTGAAGAATTACGCTCATCTCAGGAACATAAAATTAGTTTAAAAAAAAATCACATTAGCAAGATATTGAAAAAGCGAGACATGAGAAAGAAACATAATTTTAGATTTACAGGATTACAAAAAAAAAAAAAAAAAAAAAAAAAAAAAAAAAAAAAAAGGGGGGGGGGCTAATCTGTGATTCACAAAAGGAAATGAATTATTTCAACAAGTCTTAATTTAAATTTTCATAAACCTCCCACCCATACCACTTTCATGTGTGGAGTAGAAGTTTTTTGTCTCCTAATCCGTTTATCTGATTCACTCCAACAACAACATTATTCTTAAATAATAAATTTTGGTGTTTCTATAGTTCACCCATTTTGTTTCTCACTATTTTTAGAATGTTAAAAGATTTATATCAAATACCCAGGAGAAAATTCATGAATATATTTGAATTGCAAGAAGAAAATTTATTTTTTGGAAAGAAAAAAAACCCAAAACTTAATACAAAATTTATCTAAAATAAAGACACTACAATGAGTTAAGAGAAGTATTTTGTAGACTACGACGGGTTTTTATTTATTTTTATGTCATTTTCTACAATTATCATTTATATATTTTTTTTACTGTGGTGATGTAGAAAAAGTGCGACAGAAAAGAAATACTAATTACTGACAATTTGAACCAGATTGATCCCATCTTAAATATAAATACCCACTGCCCTTTTTTAAGCCTAATTTTTGTTTCTAGCATTTTTCAAGGTCTTCTGACTTTAGTTTGCCCCGGCATTTTTTCAGATTCGAAAAATATTGATTTTCTACAGTTTTTGAACTGAGGAGTGCCTATTTACAATATAATTACAATGTTGAAACGATATCTGACTTTCCGCAGTGTATACGAGTTATTTTTCCTTTTTTATTTTTAAATGCCAATTTAGAAATGATGCTCACGCCATTGAAACTTGGTTGGTCATTTGTGTTTTATGGCTCATCAACCCTTGTAGGTTATTTAATATCAAATCCAGTTATATATATATAATTTGTAAACGAATACTTTGTAGGTAGCATTTTTAAATGACTTAGAGCTGATTTATTTGCAAGCAACCAAATGGTTTGAAGTAATGCTATTTATTGTTTGCACACAGTTAAATGGTTTCAAGTATAGTAAATGATTAACAGTTTTATTTTACTCATAGATGAGCTCATAACAAGTACTCTTACCCTTAATCAAAGTGGAACTGGGAGTAATGTCAAAAAAGGGTACTCCACATTCTCGAAGCTTGGGTCCAAATAGTTTTCTTCCACTCTAACTATGAATGATTTTTTCCTCTTCCATCTCTTAGAAAATATTTTTGCGAAACGAAATTTTCTTTTTTTTTTTTTTTAATTCTTATTCCAGATATAAGATAAGCAATTGAACAAAAACACAGAAATGATAATTTATTTCCTAAGAAATCAAGGAGAGGGAGATAAACATTTGTACCCAGATTCAAGTGCTTATCAAAGAACAAAATTGTTTCGCAAAATATATACCCTGTGAAGACTGATTTTAACGGCATATCAATCCACTTAGGATTATTCTATGCATAGAGATTTGGGAATCACGTTCATTGTACGTTCATTTTTACATTTTTTCGAGTAGTTTCTTAAGACGGTTTTGCATACGGTCCAATCGAATACGTATAATTTTTAAACATATCTATTTGACCCATAGATTGGACCCTAACTGGAAACTTAATATCAAATACACTTTAGTGTCATACTTAGGACACACATTTTTTTATCGGGGAGGGATCTTAACCCTCTTTAGAGGTTACAATAAACGTATTTCTACGCTCCGCCAACAAGGCGGCTCGAGGAGGAGGAGGAGGAAATAGAAAATCTCTGATAGTAGGAGTGGGAGAAAATATTAGGATCCAAGTTTCAAAGTTGATTCAGATGGGCCTGAATGAATTGAGATAATTATAATTTTAAAATACTGTTTCCACGAATTAGGGTTCAGGGTTAACAATCTTTTTTATTCAACAAAAATTATAGGAGTGGACTTTGTATAGAAACACTTTAGTTTCTCCCAAGTCTTAAAATCTGAAAATATGTTTTTCAAAGAAAGAAAATTCATATAAAAATAAATACCGAATTAGATCAATAGTTATATGTGTGTGTGTGGACACACACACACACACACACACTGGCCAAATGAGGAGAGTGTTCGCCAATGGTCTGAGAGACCGGGGTTCAATCCCATGTCGAGTCATACCAAAGACCAAATGGTACTTGATGCCGCCTTGCTTAGCACTATAAGGTAGGGATCAAGAGTAAAGTGGAGCAATCATGGGAATGAAGTAACACCCCCCCCTACACCTCGGTGTAGTAGCTATTGAAAAGGGAGCCTTCGGGTCACCCTCGACTAAGGTCGCTAACTTATATATATATATATATATATTTGTAAACGACTAGATTGTACGTAACATTATTTTTAAACGAGCTAGAGTTATTTGTACACAGTTAATTGGTTTCAAGTATCGCTATTTCACACTAATCATTCTATTTAACATTATTCATTCATTTGCACACAGTTAAATGGCTACAAATATAAATTATTGAATATTTATATTTGTACTATCGATCCGGGTCAGAATGGACCTGGGAGTAATGGCAACGAAGAGAGTATTCCACATTTCCCAAATCTCAAGAATTGGAACCTCACTACTGGATACAACCAAGTGACATACCGAGGACACTCTGCATGAAAATAGAAGTAGTAATTCTAAGCCTCGCCGATATGATGATTTATGATATAAGTACTGATGTGTTCTGATATTAAGCAGATGATTTTTCTGGACGTGAGTTTTGACTTGTTTCGTTAGGTTAGGTTTAATGGCATCTCAATCGTTGTAGGTTATTTAATGCCAAATCATCTTTAAACATATATATTGAATATATATGTTTTGTAAACACATTTTGTAAATAACATTCTTCAACGACCCTGAGCTCCTTTTTTGCACCGAGTTAAACGGTTTCAATCATTTCTATTAACAGTAACAATTCAACATCAGTAATTTGTTTGCACACATATTTTGTAGGTAATTTCATTTTTAGAGTTAGAACTAATTTGTTTGCACACTTGTATTGCTATTGTTTCTACACAGTTAAGTGATTTCAATTATTGCTCTTTTACATTAATAATTCTATTCGGTATTAATCCTTTTCATACAATGAAAAGGTGAAAATATTGCTATTCAACACTATTCATTCATTTGCACATAGCAATACTTGGAACCATTTGACTATGTAAAAACAATAATTCAATTTAGGCACATAGAGTTTTAAGTATTGCTATTTAACACTAATAATTCTATTCAACATTTCTCATTCGTTTGCACACAGTTAAATAGTTCTAAGTATTGCTATGTATCACTAACAATTCAATTTAACATAGGTTATCTGTGTGCATACAAGTTAAATGCCGAACAGTTTCATTTGACCCACAGATAGGACCCTATTAAGTGCTACCACTCCGAGTGAGAGTGGACCTGGGAGCAATAGCAATGAAGGGGTACTCCACAGTCCCCGAAGCCCCAGGACTGAAGCCTTATCAGATTGTTTAGTGTCATATCAGGACACTCGTTGTGTGTGTGTGTGGGTACCATTCTGCAGAGATGCAGTCGGTATATTTTCCAGCACCAGCAGACTGGGCTATTTTTTTAAAATCTGTGTACTGGTTATATACAGACTTTAGAAAAAAAATATGACATTCTCCACTTAAGTACATTCCAACTATGATCCCTCATTCTCTCCGGTGATTATGCATATTAGCAAATCTATTGCTAATATGCTTCCAATGAATTGTAGTGAAGCTACTATTTTTGATAAAGCCAAATACGTGTAGGCAGAAGCCCTAGCCAAAAGCGAGTAGCAATCTCAAAAAGAGTCATAGGTTTAGGAAAATTATTTGGTTTAAACAAACTTTTCCGTTAGAGTGATGTGGCGGCCATGTTTTTTAAGTTGGTCAGTAAATATTTTTTTAGATCAAGTTTGTTTTGTTTTTTTTAGGAATAATACGAATAAAATAATATCAAATTCTTAAAGCACATAGCATCAATGAATCCGGATGTAATTGTCACGATAGGCAGATATGCCTCTTGAACGGTACTTGTTTTACTAATACTGTTGCGTATAAAATCTACTGTGAGATATGAAGAAGCGGAGCAATATTTCAAGACAATCGAAAACAGGTGGAAAATAAAGATATATACACAAAATGAGCCTCTCCAATAAACAATGAGAACAGCATTGCGCTATCTAAATATTTTTGGACGATTAAGGAGATATCTGGTATGAAAGCAGGAGTAAAATGGCAAATAGTGCACAAAGCCCATTCTCTCATGAAGGTAGCAATAATAATGCGCTTTGTGCTTGAAAGAGAAGTTACAGATCAAGTCATTTAAGGATAATAACCACGAGAGTTGTTAAACAAAAAAATCGAGTTGCTGTAAGCACCAAACAAAGATTTTTTTTCCATAACATTTAGCCCCTGACTGATTTCATTGTACTCTCTCATTCTCTAATCCCCCATTACAAAGTTTACTTATTTAAGGAGGTGTGCTTCGGATATCGGTTATCGTCGTAGTAAATAAAATTGGCGAGCCGAGTTCAAATTCTGGATGTGGCTGTTTATATTTCACTTCGCGATAGTGCTCTTGAGAAAGGCATGAATCCTTCATTGCTTCCTCCAGTTATGGGTAAATAGGACAGACTGAATTGTCTTTCCTTGGCTAGGAAACCAGTCAAGGAGAAGGAAAATTCTGAATTCAAACCGGTAGTATTTCTGTTTTAAAACTGACCTCGTGTTGCTTGTTGCATCCTGCTTTGTTTTACTTTCCTGATTTCGGTCTTAGACATGTCCTACCACCAACAATATAAATGTTTGAGTGTAATATTCTTATTTAAAAAAATAGTTATTGAGTATTGAGCACTTGAATTTTTTAAATTTTCAACAGTTATATTTTTATTACCCTTATATACAAAATTAAAGCTATTGTGACATAAGTCAAGGTACCACTATCTAGAAAGAACTGAACAATTTGCTTCAAATCACTTTGGTTTGAGACTTTCAAGTGGAAACATTTCACTCTCTCTCTCTCTCTCACACACACACACACACGGACACTAACATAACAAGGTATGCATTTAGTCATATCTTATGGATCAAGTTGATTTCTTAAAAATAAAATTGTAAAAAACAAACCATAAAGGCCTTTTTCTAAATCATCGCCCTAACTATCTTAGAGAAAGTAGTGATCAAAAATATTTGAACAAGCACAATTTAAAAATTTTTTCAAATTTGTTTTCTTGTTTGGGTTTTATGGCATATCAACCTTTGTAGGTTATTTAATGCCAAATCCATTTTTATACAAATAAACAGTTCTATTTCAAACAATTCAGTTTAGCATAAGTACAGTTTAATTGTCGAAAACATTTCTATTTCAAGCTATTCAGTTTAGTCAAACAGTTTTATTTCAAACAATTCAGCTTTGTATGAGTATAGTTGTTCATTTACAAACAGTTAAATGTCAAAACTGCTCTGTTTCAAACAATTCAATTGAGCGTAAGTACAGTTTCAATATCAAAAACAGTACCATTTCAAAGAATTCAGTTTAGCATAAATAAACGCTTTAGTTCTATTTGACCCATAGATAGGATCCTATCAGGTGTTACCACTCTGGGCCAGATTGGTCTTGGGATTGATGGCAATAAAGGGATACTCTGCATCCCCCAAAGCTCTAGCATTACCGGAACCTGACCATCAGATTGTTGAGTGTCATATTCAGGACACACGTTGTTGTTGGGGGGGGGTCTTACCCCTCTGCAGAGAAGCAGTCGGTGTATTCTCCAGCCTCAGTCGACTGGGCAATATATATATATATATATATATATATATATATATATATATATATATATATATATATATATATATTTAAGCGTCAATGATTGCAGGGGATATAGAAAAGTAGATATTTTCGCATCTAAATATTTCATAGATTTAATAAAATAAGAGGGTTCATGATTTTTTGTTTCAGAATACAGATAATTTAATGAGGATCTGGTAATTACTACAATCCTCTATAGAAAGATAACATGCACCTGCTAAATAGGCTAATTATTGGATTTTAATAAAAAATAGTATCTAAAGCAATAAAAGATGAGCTTTCTTTGAAAAGTCATTTTTCCGAAACATTCTAAAAACGTTTATTTAATTGTTTTATTGTCATGTACCAAACTCCCTTCGCCTGCCCAATCATTTTGCCAAGTTTACTCACTTTATGAAGTTGCAACTAAAAGATTTTACATCTTTAAAAAAGTAATTCCATGGAGAATTAGATTTTGATTACAATTTTTTTATAGGGGTTTGTCTATGTATTCGTACGGATGACTTATTTTTGAAGTTAAAAAAAAGATGGAAAAATAAAGTTCAGTATTGGATTTTTATTTATTTATTTATTTTTACTTTATTCGTTTTCGTAGCTTAATCTTCTAAGGAAGGGGTTGATAAAATTCAACTTTTTTTTTGGGAGAGGTTTAAAATTGACATCGGTAACTTAAACGCTTCCACTCACTGTAAGTGACTGAGATTTTGTTAATTAAGATAAAAATACTGAGTAAAAAAAGTTAACTGATTAGATATATATAAAAAAAAGTATCCATCTAAATAAAACTTCTAAAATTTTTTTTTTTTTTTTAATTACGCGAAATTTTTCTACGGAGGTCAGCAAGAGAACCAATAGAAAAAAACTTCATTTCTGGGAGATAATAAATGTTTGGAAATGATTTAATATAAGACACACATACACACACAAATTCTTATGCTTTTGATCACAATACTTTGGCTATTCAATAATAAATCGGAATGTTGCCGATAAAAGTGCGTGTTTTTTTTTCTCTTAAATATAAACATTCAGGTATCAAGCATTCATGTCTAATCCAAATAATTTTCACACAGCTGTATGGTTTCATGTATTCTTATCCAATATTTATTTGACTCATAGATAGGACCCTAACAGGTACTACCACTCAAAGTCAGAGTAGACCTGGGTGTAATGGCAATGAAAGAGTACTCCACATTCCACAGATCTCCAGTCTAACCATTAGATACAGTTTAGTGTCATACTCACAACACCCTCTTTTTTGGAGGAGAATTCTTACTTCTCTGCAGGTGATACAATCAGCATATTCAAAGCCCTGTCGACAAAGCGAGAAAACAAGGGATGTGTCTATAGGTTAGATTTATACGTCTGTAATAATGGTTCTCTTAGCTTAATTGGTAAAGTAGCTGGTATGAATAACCAGAGTCAAAAGATGCGAATTTATGTCTAAGAGCTTATCTATGTTCTTGGCTATAGTAGAAATAACGGCTTAAAGTCTTTGCTATCTTGCTTCTGAAAAGAAACTAATATATCAAAGATTTCTTTAAATACTTGTTGTTGTTGTAATAATAATAATGATAGATAGATAGATAGATGACAGTAATACTAATTGTAATTGCTGTTCTCGGTACAGTCATCAAAGGACTGATAAAGAGACTGGAGGATTTAGAAATAGGAGAACGAGCGGAGACCATCCAAACAACAGCATTATCATGATCGGTCAGAATACTAAGAAGAGTCATGGAGATTTTAGGAGACTTGCTGTCACTCAAACTCCAGTGAGAAATCCATCAGTTAATGCTGGTGTGAAAAAATGTTTCGTTTTTATTTTAAAATATTACAAGTAAATTAAGTTCTGTTATATTATAGCTATTGCGAAATCAGGTTATCTTTTACTGTTGAATGCTCAATTCCATCAGAATTCCATCTTTATTCCTTAAAGAACTGAAGATTCCATTGATTTTCCCCTCAAGTAAAAAGCTAACCATCAACTGGAAAGGATTCCTTCTACCGAGCTAAAACTAGTTTGTAATTGTTGTTCTATTGCAATATTGGAAAGTAATAACAAGCCTCATTAACCTAGCAGCTGAAAAGGAAATCCAGATCTACACTTCACTATAACTGAGTATAACAGAAGATATAATTTTGTGGCAAGTTATTGAGAAATTTATTTTTAAAAAAATCACCATTTTTATATCGATTAAAATATCCTTATAGTGAAACGATTATTATTTTGAACTAGTTGCATGAATAGAAGAATTAAAAAAAAACATTATTATATTGTAGTGCAGATGTTCGCCAGCACACAATAGGGTAGAGATTTTGATGGACAAGCCAGGAAATTGCCGGGAGGAATACTTGTCTAGTACACAAGAAAGCCAGGCTGGAATACAGAAGATTTCAAGCTTAAATGGTTAGATTTTTCATACGGAGTTGGTTAAAATGTCATGGCAAGAAACGATTTACCAATGCTATTATAGATTTAGAAATAGATACATATATGAATAAGAAGGACTAAGTATTTGCTAACATTCCTAACATTATTAATTAGTATAAAGTGCAACTAAGATTTAAAAGCTTTAGTTACTCTGTATTTTTCACACTGATGAACCGTTTGACAGAAAATATGGTAGCACAAAAGTACATGACATTATTCGGACAATAGAACTGCTTTTTGTTCAGATGGCATATCGACCAGTATATTCTCTAGCTTTCTTCAGGTGTACTATGCACCATCATAAAGACAGGTTTTATTGTAATCATGAATAAATTTTCAATGTTACATTACTTTTTTTTTATTTGTCTATAATCATTTGTTTGCACACTTATATAGTACCAAGTATTCTTATTTAATACGATCAATTAGCACACAGTTGTATGGTTTTAAGTATTCCTATCTAATAATTTATTCACAATTACACACAGGATCGAATATTCCTACTTAATACTAATAATTTAGACTATCAGATGATTCCTAGTAAATGATTATAGCTTCAAGTAACTATTCTTAATAGAAATAATATACGATTATGTGGCATCCAGTACCCTGCAGAATACGAAATAATTTTAAAGATCTATTTAACCTATAAATGAGACCCTACAAAATCAAAGGGGACCTGAGCGTAATGGCAATAAAACGGTGACTCAACACTTCTCCGGAAATGGAGCCTCACCACCAAATGTAATTTAACGTCATACTCTGGATACCCCTGAAGAATCTTACTCCTCTATAGAGGATGCAGTAGACATATTTTAAGCCCTGCTCAACAGGATTGGTACTAAGCTTAGTACTGTCCTTAATTTTGGGAAAGGTTTATTAACATTCAATGAATTTTTCAAACAAATGAACTCCTTTTTGTTGTATAGATGTTTCAACTTCTTCAGCATTCTTACCGGCCTCCTTTCGGTGTAATATGCGCTTCTGTAAGAGAAACTCTTTCTGTTCTCTCTCTCTCTGCACAAAGCAAGAATCGTAACAGTTCAATGAGATAAATAAAGATCTGAAAAAATAAAAGTTTTTTTTACAGTAGTCCAATTGAATACGAATAATTTTTAAATAGATCTTTTTGATCCATAAATGGGAGCTTAACATGTACTACTACTTCGAGTCAGAGTAGACCTGGGAGTCATAGAAATGAAGAGGCACTTCACGCTCTCCAAATCTCCAGAATTAGAGCCTTAATATCAGATACAGTTTAGTGTCATACTTAGGACTCCCTTTTTTTTCGGAGTAAGTTGCAGGTGATACAGGAATAATATGTAAAACTTATAGTATAGCACGACATTTTAGGGTTCTATATAAGTTGTGAGGAACCTTTTCATGCTTCAAGATCACATTGAGATTTATGGTCCACTACTAAGGCTGAACTCAAGGAAATTTTTGAATGTTTAAAACAAAATCTAATGTTTGAATTATCTATTAATAACTTAGTATATATTAATTAAATTTGGACTATGAAGAAATGAAAAATTAACTTGATAATGATTTTTTTTAAAAAAAAGATTCCTTTTTCTTTTTCTCCCCCTCAAGAAAGCATTGTGATATCAGATTTTATAGAAGATGCATGATTTTAATCGATCTTTTGACAAGACCATAGAAGTCCACAGATTCCACGTCTCAAGGTTATTCTCTTTTTGGTCACGTGAGAACTTTTCAGCAACTTTTCAATTCTCAGAGGAACTAACTAGTTAGATTACATTTGTTTTTAGCAAATCAAAAAAATGTCATTATATCATTTTTGCTATCACAAAAGACAGATGATTTTATGTGATTATATTTCGTCAGCCGTTTCAAGACAGTCATTATTTTCTCTGCCTTCATCCTCATCTACAAACCATCGTGAATTCGTCAAAGATATTTCTTCTTACATGATATCTCTAAGTCAATAATTCCAGGAACAAAGAAATGAAATGAGAGTGAGATTGTGCAAAATTATTTTCATCGTGGGGAGGGGTAAGTATAGTTATGTAAAAGTTTGACCAAAATAAGTTGAAAAGAAAAGAAAGTGAGTAAAAAAGACAGCCGTCAGATGAGCACCTGGGTACAGTGGTAATTTACTAAGCTTTTTGCTTAGATGTGGCACAAGGCCATATGAAAGGGGCACCCAATGAAACTCGAACTCACTCGTGTAGGTTTGCTAGTCCAGCTTGCTAACCATTACACCACCAGAGGCACCTAACCTGGGTACAGTGTCTCTAAAAATGTGTGTGTGTGAGAGAGAGAGAGAGCGAGAGAGATCAAATATCAAACATTTAGTAAATGTGCCGCCGAAGCTGGTAGTGAAGCAGAGGAACAAGAAAAAAAAAAAAAGAAGAGAGTTTAATGACATTACTGCCACTAAATATCAAACAAGCTAACTTTACGACATAATCAAATGCAGAATTATTATTTTACCCTAATGAATTTTTCACACCAGCATTTGCTGTGGGCTTTCACCTTAATCTGAGTGACAGTAAGTCTCAACAGGTCTCAAAGACTCTTCTCAGTATTCTGGCTAATCTCAGCAATGCTGTAATCGATTCTCCCACCGATTTCTAACTGTTCAAATTACCTTTTCAAGTCCTAAGGATGTTCACAAGCGCACCAACTACAATTAGTATCATCGCCCCGCATATGTTACACAACATTTTTTTTAGTTCTCTGGTAAGGTCCAAGTATTTGTCTACCTCTACCCTTCTTTATTTTCACGTGATCGTCTACTGAAACGCGGAAGTCCACTAGATGACAAGAATGTGATTTTTGCTTTTTTTGTTAATTAGCACAAGGTCTGGTCTTCTGGCATCGTTTGTATCTCAAAATCACAGAGAATTTTATGCGACTCGTTCTCTAACCCATACCAAGAGAGGAAGACAGAAAAGAAAGAATTTACATATTTCAAAATGGTATTAGCGTAAATTGAAAGGCAAACAACACTGTTGAACATTTGAAGTAAAAATTATAGAGAGTGTGTGTATGTATATATATATATATATATATATATATATATATACACGCATGCATGGACACATAAATGCAAACACACACACACGTATGTACACGCACATTATATATATATATATATATATATATATATATATATATATATATATATATACATACACACACACACATGCAACACAAACACCCATATATTTAAGTGGTGCAGTCAATAAGTTTCCAGACTATTTTTGTATAGGCAATTAAAATTGTCATAGACTCTTGAAAATTCAATATGTGATTGCAATACATCAGATGATTGACCAATTTTTATGATTTCAGGTTCAAATGAACAGCTACAGCAGCAATTGGAATACACCCTATTAAACCCTGATTGTCACAGCTGGTGAATTTCAAAAATGCAATCTGGACGCTATGTCACTTTAGAAGAACAATATGCAATAAAATTCCGTTTTAAACTTGAAAAAAAAAAAAATGCCACAGAAACGTATGGAATGCTTCAGACTGCTTTTCGACCATCTTGCATGAATCGAGCATCAGTTTTTGAGAGGCATAAGAGATTCAAGGAAGGTAGGGAGTCTGTGAGGGATGAT
>CAUZXS010003581.1:0-35000 GCA_963585895.1 Sepioteuthis lessoniana
ACCCACGTTACGGTTATGTACACTCCTATATATATATATATATATATATATATATATATATATATATATATATATATATATATATATATATATATATATATATCGTATTTTCTTCATGTTTAGACGTTCAAGTGTTCTTGTTTCTTTTCGTATGTTAAGATCCAAATGGTGGAAAAAAAAAACAAAGAAATAAACAAAATTCACTCCAAGAAAATGCTTCCGATTTGAACGACATGGTTGAAATCGCTTGGGTAAATATGGGACACTTTCTCCACCACTTGGATTCAAACATACAAAAAGAAACAGGAAGACTTGAACATCTAAACATGATTATGCGAAAAAAAAATCCTGCTAAAACAAAGACTGCCAAAATACATAATATATATATTGAATAACGTTGACTATAAAATCCGGCAAGCCCTCGGTGCGACATACGGAACACTGGACAGCTATTTCGATCTTATTAGGTCCTATCAGCAACGTATATCGTGACCTCCACCACTGGAGATTGAACCAGCGACCACAGAGCTGAAGCGATGCTAAATTAACTAGTCACGATAAATGCGCGACCACGTGATGTGTCTTATAGGTACGTTTTTACCCAATAGAGGACACGGTCACCTCCAAGGCCACGTCTTCCAGAGTCGGCGTTACGCATCCACGTGAGCTTAATGCCATGGCTATATATATATATATATATATATAATGGAGTTTGCAGTGGTTTCGGTTTCTTTGTTTAATGGCATATCAACCTGGCTTATTTAATGACGAAGCCATCCTTGTTGAAGAACAGCGGTACTATATAACTCATTGTTGGAGGGACTAGGGATTTATTTCTTTGCCCAAAAATATTACTCTGAAAATGAACGTAATAACGCTACTGGAGTTCGAACTCGCTTACTACGATGTCCCTGTCCACTACGTTAGCAACAATGCAACAGGAACTCACCTGCCCACAAATCGGCTTTTACAATATGCCAAAAATCACAAGCAGATAAAATACGTACGTTCATTAGTCTGTTCCTACGAAGTATTTTTAGGATATAGAGTACTCAAAAGCTTATTTTATAGTCAGGACGTGATTTTTGTAGACTGACCGTGAACCTTACAACAGCAGTCCATGATGATATTACTGCTTCAATTGAAGAAGGAGTGCAAAAATTCAACTCATTGTTTCATATTCATCTCCAATATGCCGAGAATCTGGAAGATTAAAAAATGTGGTTTACCTCAAAAAATATTATTTTTCAGTGGCAAAGTGAACAGGAATTTTTTTTATTCACTATGATATGAATTTTTGTCAGCGTTATGTATATATATATATATATATAATAAAGTTCATTATAAATCCACTGTTATATATATATATATATATATATCAGAGGTGACTCTAGGTCATCGGTGTTACTTGGTTTGGTTTCTTTGCTTAATGGCATATTAACTTTGATGGGTTATTTAATACCAATGTCATCCCTGTAGAAGAACAGCAGTGATACTATTTAGCTCACAGCTGGTGTGATAAAGGGGTTCATATCTTTCCCAGAGGTGTTAGTCCGAAAGTGAAAGTAATACCACGACTAGAGTTCGAACTCGCTTACTTCGAGGTCGCAGTCCAACACTGTAAGAATCATGCCACGGGGACCTCCCCCAGAGTTACTCAGGATCATATATCATATTTTTAACATAATTTAGGAAATTGATAATTTTGAATATATGTAGAATTTTAGCATCCAATAACATTTTCTTCTGAACACAAGCCATCAAATCTCGTCGCCAATGTGGGTTGAAATAACTGATACTTGACAACTGACGATTTTACAAAACCAAAACGATATTTTCTCTGTAGTATTTTTCATAACAAATGTCATTGAACCAGGGAAGTTCCTGTTTCAATCGACGCTAAACTCTTTGATGTTAACCGCTCACAGTCTAAGTCAGAGAAACAGATCAAATACCAACAAACACACACACACATACACACATATATATATAAACGTACACATAGAATTTGGATGAGGCTTGAACCTTTTGAGCCCTGGTGTCATATTATTAATTTTACTCCGTTCTTTACCCTTTATATCTCACTCTGTTCCTAAAACCTTTTAGTCCGTTCGTCATGAAACGGATACTTCAACTTGTATACGTATATACCGGGTGTTTAAAATAGATGCAACCCATTAATATGATTTATTACTGAAACTAGCGCAATAGCGGTCATTTTAGAACACCTCCTGTAAAAAAAAATGCATCCTTTGAGCTAGAGACATCAAATTAATGGGGTTTTTTGTGTATTTTTTTATTATATCAGCTTCCAGGACATGCAATCTTTTTCTTAACTTTTTTGTTTCAGTAATGAATCATTAATGGGTTGCATCTATCTTGAGATATTTTGTCTCCAAATTAGTAGTGACGCAGGATATTTTTTCCTCTCTTGTTCAAGGCATTTGTTTTTTCTCTCTTGTTCAAAGCTTTTGTTTTTCCTCTCTTGTTCAAGGCATTTGTTCAAATTTGAAAATGATATACTATAACAACTATTAATCCTCGATCATAGATCGAGGATTAATAGTTGTTATAGTATATTATTTTCAAACTTGACGCAAAGAAGAACACAAAATTATTGGTAATAGAATTATTAGCAAGTCTCATGGGTCCAATGTATATTGAAACACCCTGTATATATATATATATATATATATATTTATTAGTTGTCGTCAATGTTGCTCGGACTCATATTTTTAACAGACTTTACTAAACGTATAATTTTGAATATAAGAAGAATTTTAGCCTCCAAATAATCGCCCCATGTCTGGGCCAGAGAAGCAAATCACAAACAGTCTTACAAAACATACACACATAAAACACACACAGCAACAACAAAAACAACAGCAACTACAGACACAAGTAAGTACATAACGTAGATGAAGCTTGAATTTTTTTGGCCCGATGTTGTAATATAAAATTTCCTTCATACGGAAAAAAAATATTTAGACAAACTTTTGCTGTTAATTTGAAATAAAAATATATATTCATTGAAAAACGGGGAATAAAATGCATTTGAGATTTCTGGCCTGGTTTCTTGTTTAATGGCATATCAAACATCATGGATTATCTAATGCCAGTAATTTTGTAAAAGATAGTATTAATACTAGTTAACCCATAGCTTACGGGGATAAGGGGTTATACCTTTCCCGAATGTGAACGTAATGGCGCGTCTGGAGTTCGAACTCTCTTACTAAAATGTCGTAGTCCAGTACGTTAGCCACTACTCCTTGAAGATTCTCCCACTTGAGATTTTTAAAGATTGTTTTTATTATTTCAGCCAGAAGTCTATTGGTGTGACTCATGTTATTAGATTGTTTCGTTTTTTCCTTTTTTTTTTTTTTTTTTTTTTGTATGAATTGATTTTTTTATGAGTCTTAAATATCTAGTCACATTAGATTTTTTCTTATAGGAACATTATTTGGAATACTGTCAGCAATTGTTTTCTAAATCAAACCAAAGCTATAAAATTCATTGACTCAAAACAATTATTGATGATAATCGAGTCAGGTAAAATAAAATAAAAATTCTTAAAAAATCAAAGAAGAGATGACTTTTTCCGTGAGAATTTTCATTGTTTCGAATACAATAGACCTGAAAAGATCTATTCTCGGAGTCACCATACATATATACGGTATTCTTTTTTTTTTTTTTTTAATTGAACACTAATCATATCACAAACATTCTGAAACGGAAAGCTACTAATGATAATGGAACGCTAAGAATTTTTTCGTTTTATTTTTTCCTTTGAAAATAATTTTCAGATGTGACATTATTACATCACACGCCAACATTTCATATCAACATCGCCCTGAAGAAGGTTTGACAAAAAAAAAGTTAAACTTAAACTAGTATATTATCCTATATAAATAAATATAATTCAATGAATATTTTGATTTCCATATGTTTATACACACACACACACACACACACAAACTCTCTTTTTCTCTCTCTCTCTCTCTCTCCCCTTCACACCCACACACTTAAAAACACACAAACACACACACATACATATATATATATTGAATGATTTCCAATGCCATCGGAAGACTTTCAATCACGACTAAATTAATCGGATGTAGATCTGTTCTCGTAATTCTTTAGTATGGTCAAGAAATATTTTTTCTTGTAACATTGTTAGAAATAATTTCAGCAAAATTGACCTAAATCAACATTCTCAGGCAGGAATATAAAGCAAAGTTATAAAAGTTATTGACATTTATTCGTGGTGATCGAGTCAAAACGAAGAGTTCAACAATTCTTTTTCAAGAAGTAAAGAAGAAATGACTTTTTTCTACAAGAAATGTTATTGCTTCGATAAAGGTAGACTTGAGAGAACAGCTCTTCAGGCTTACCCCAAAAATCTCTTCCCTCGGAGCCATCACAAAGCTATTTTCTGCAAATACATCATCATACTCATCAAAACGAGCTGACAGTGTGGATTCCTTTTGTGACGGTACAGCTGTCTTCATCAAACACGGGAGTGATCCCACTTCCAATCCGACAGCTGTCCACGTTGTATTTTTATTGAGATCCAGACTACACATCAATCGGTATTCGGAGTCAACAGATGAGACAACAGCATTAAGTAAGTAATAAAAATAAAAAGTCGAAGCCAAGAAAAAGAACTAAACACAGCTTGCAAAAATAATAATATTCAATACAAAGAAAAATCTATTTAGAAAATGATATATATATTCACCCATCCTGAAGTTGGTAAGTTTTAGTCAGAGACAGTTCATGAATTAACAATCCGTCAATTCCTCGAATAAGTTTTAGACTTAACTATTCTCCCTGACTTATAGCCTGGCGAAAAGCAATCTCAAATGACTATGTTTGCTTTCTTTAATCCTTGGTACTACGACGCAAGTGCTTATTACGTTAAGCTTCTTTTGTTTGTCAATTTTCTTCGCTTTCTATACTCAGGGCAGTCTGGAACGAGGTCAAAAACTCAAACCTTCGGGAAACTGCTCACCAAATCATGTGCTGTTTTCTCCCTCTGTCTCTGTTACTCGCTGGTCTACTTCTGCGAGGGACAAACCCTGTCATTTCATTTAAAGAGTGGTTAACCAGAAAAAAAAATATCAATTTTCTCCTAATTTAGATTTCAATATTTTCTTGCTGATGTGTATTATATTTAAAAAAATCCATATTCGATTTTAGGAAATCGGCCATTAAATTTTAGATTTTCATACAGAGTCACTTTTGATGATTGACAGTCGCGGCTTTTGATCTGTATTTGCTTTGTCACTTCAAACATACCGGAACATAGTGAATTGTCAAAACAATTCACTTATCTTCTGACTGCTTTAGTTTAAATAATAACAATACATATGCTTTTCTTTTTTCAATAACATTATATTTGCGTTATGTCAAATTTCTTCTCATCGAAAACAATACAATTTTTATCTTCACTTTATTTAAAAAATCCATTCCGTCATTACACATTTTTAATATACTACACGATTCTTCCAAAATCAAAATCGGTTTCTTTTTCATCTACTTAATAAACTTTTTCTGACTGGTCTCCGACCCTATAGGGTTAAACGTTTACTCTTTCTTATCATCTGTTTCAATTGGTCATCACTCTTGAAAAGTCCTCTCTACGGAATCCAGTGTCTGCGCATAAGTGGTGAATGTAACGTTTTGTTGGTCGACCAACACTGCTGTCTCCATGTGTAGAAATCCAGAAGAGAACGTCGCTTATGAGAGGGTTTTTACATCTCCAGCAGTATATAGCACGTCTTGTTTGTTTACTTAGATGATTCATGAGATGGGAAGTAAGTGGCCGCTCAGCCATCTTTATGTTGGATACATCTTCCAGGATTTCTTTAAAATAGCTATAACATTCTTGTGTAGTCCCCATCAATTTTTCTTCCAGGCGTTTTGTTAGAATATAAATCCTGCGACTATACAGTAGTATTGACACGGCTACAGCTTGGAAAAATTCTCGCTTTATTTTATCCCAGAGATTAAATCAGGTTACAAGAGATTAATACCGATAACTTTTGCTCATATATTCTAACACTCTAATCGAACGAATCTTTGCAAGATTTTTGACTTGGAAAGATTCGTTCTTGGAAAGTAGATCTTAGCAAATTCAACATCCGTTTTTTTTTGGGGGGGGGGTTCCATTAGTTAAGTCGAGAACTTTTAGTTCTACATTTGATAGAAGCCGTCATGTCAGCTACTTGGCACTCACTACTCTCGCACTGTGGGACGATTATTTATTAAACCGGTTGTTCGCGGGTATTTAAACCCATGGAAAGTAAAACCGCAGAAAGAGAAACCCTATGCTGAAACATAAAGCAAGCAGGTATAACAGCATGACTTTCTCAAGGGCACAATTATGAAATGATTATGATGACAGGAAGAATGAACAGAACGGACAAAATCATTATATAACAAACACAAAAGAAAAGAAAACGAAAAATATTGCCGTTTTGTTCTATTCCGTATATATATATATATATATATAAAATTAGTTTACCCGTTCTGTTCTCGTGCGCTTATCTAAGAACAGATATCTATCTCTAACTCTCTCCCTCTCTCTTTCTCTTTCTCTCTCTTTCTCTCTCTCACTCTCTCTGTAAGAACAGCTATCTCTCTCTCTCCCCCTCTCACTCTGTGCAAAAGGACCAAATGCTGACACATATTTTCTTCAGTGGGCATATTGACAAAGAGATGTTTATCTTTCACACAAAATATATTAACATCCGCAAAGTGATATATGTAAGTAGTTATTTGATTCCACACGCTGCTAAAATTTCGCTCAAGTTCGTTTTAGTGTGGGAGGCACCCAGCAGGAATTGACATTCCCGCGGATTACTGCAATAAACTCAGTCCTAACCCCTTTTTAGTAAAGGGGCAGGTACTGCTTGGAGGAAGGGAACCCCCAGGAACAAAGCTGGCTATATCTTCTCATCCACCCGGAAAACAGGTATAGTAACAATAATAATAATAATAATCTCTCTGGAAAACGAGAAAACTACTCGAAACTAAAATATATAGCAGAAATTTAATCAAACACCTGGGCTGTTCCACTTGTAAGAGACTCGGAACCATTCTTAAAGTGGACGAGGGAAGAACTTCAACAAATAGACCAGAGAACAAACTCATCACGAGGCAGAAAGTCTTACATTGAAGAGATGACATAGATTATGTGTCAAGAAAAGAAGGAGGAAAGGGAATCGCCAGCATTGAAGATTGTGGCGATACCTCGATAAGACATCGCAAAGACTACATAAAAAAAGAGCTAAGAAAAACTAATTACAGTGACCAGAAACAATACTAGTAACACAATGATTAATAGAACATCAATGACTTAGAAACAAAAATGGGAATATAAATAACTGTTCGGATATTTCAAGTGACAAACAAGCAAAATTTCATGCGAGAAAATTTGAACATGACTAAAAAAGGAAGACCTAAGTGAGAAATTGCATCTCTTCTATTAGCAGTACAAAGCAACGCCATTAGGAAAAACAATGTTTAAGCGAAAATAGACTAAATTCAAATGTAGATTTTGTGGTGGTAGAGATGAAGCGATCAATCTCATAAGTGAATGCAGCAAATTAGTTCAGAAAGTGTTTTTGACAAGACACAACCGGCTTGCGAGGGAGATCCACTGGGAATTGTGCAAGAAGTTTAATTTTGACTATATGAGCAAATGGTATATGCACAACCCAGAATCCGTCCTAGAAAATGAGATGCACACACTTCTCTGGGATTTTGAGATAAAAACAGATGACATAATCTTGATCAGACGACCAGAGCTTGTGATAATCAAGAAAAAAGAGAACCTGACAGACTAAAATTAAAAGAAAGCTAAAAAGGGGATACATATCTAGAACTAGCTAGAGAACTTAAAAAAAACAGTGGAACATGAAGATGACGGAGATACTAATTTTAATTTGCACTTGGAACAATTCCCAAAGAATTGGTAAAGAGACTGGAAGATTTGGAAATAAGAGGGCAAGTGGAGACCATTCAGACTACAGTATTATTAAGAATGGCCAGAATACTGAGAAGAGTCCAAAAGACTTGGAGAGACTTGCTATCACTCAAACTCCAGTGAAAAATATCAGCTGACGCTGGTGTAAAAAAAACTCTCAAAGGAATAAAAAGAGGACCTTCCGAATAGTTGACTTTGCTGTCTTGGCGGACCATATACTAAAATTAAAAGAAGATGAAAAGAGGGATAAATATCTGGACCATGCTAGAGAGTTGAAGAAGCTATGGAACGTGAAGGTGTCGGTGTTGCCAAGTGCAGTTGGTGCACCTGTAACGATCCCCATAGATTGGTAAAGAGAATAGAAGACTTAAAAATTAGATGACAAGTAGAAATCATCCAGATTATTGCATTACCTAAGATCGGCCTAAATACTTAGAAGAGTCTTGAAGATATTTGCTGTCACTCAAAGTCCAGTGAAAAACAATCAGTTAATGTTGGTGCGATAAACTCTCAAAGGAATAAAATGAAAATAATTTTAGTATAATATTGATATTGGAAGATTGATATTGTAATATTGACATTGGAAGGCGTACAGAGAACAGTAACAATCAGTTGACGTTGGTGCGAAAAACTCTCCAAAGAATAAAATGATAATAATTGTAATATTGATATTCGGAGGGATACAGAAAGAAGTAACAAAAATAATTAAAGTGTAAAAGATTACTTTTAAAGGGAGAGATTTGAGATATTAGGATTTACTACTTTAAAAGAAAAAGAATAAAGAGTGATCTAATCGAAGCATTGAAAAGAATGGAATTTCTATTTATGGCAAACATTTTTCTATATTTCTTCTTCAACTGGAAATTTCAAAAACTAAGTTGTTTTAACTGTTTGGATTTTTTTCTTTATTAATAGAGTAATATAATTTTGGAATAAATTGCCTAATCAAAAACAACTATAATGTAGAAAATGTTAAGATTAAATTGAATGATTTCAGAAAAAATGGTAAGAAAAAATATTTAAAAGATCATTTTTTGGAACTATCAGTTAAATTACTTTTGCAGAATTTGATCTGTATGTAAGTAGTGTTTTAATACTGTATATGTTCTGCACAAAGATAAGTACCTCGACCTTGCTAGAAAATTGAAAAAACATGAAGGTGACAATAATAACCAATTGTGATTGGTGCTTTTAGCACGGTAACTAAAGGATTATTAAAAGGCCGGGAGGATATGGAAGTTGGCGACCGAGACCATCCAAACGACAGCAATATTGAAAACGGCCTGAATACCGAGAAGAGTCCTGGAGACTTGAAGAGACTTGCTGTCACTCAATCTCCAGTGAAAGACCATCAGCTTACGCTAATGAGTAAATAACCAGAAAACAAAAATAAGAAGAAAAACAACTCTATGGACGTTTTAAGCAACTAATAAGCAACATCTCATACGAAAAAACATGTATGTGGCTAAGAAATGGAAACCTTAAAAGAGAAACGGAATCTCTCTTGATAGCTGCACAAAACAATACTAGAAGAACCAATGATATCAAAGCAAGAATAAATAAGACAAAACAAAACAGCAGATGTAAGTTATGTGGCGATACAAAAAAAACGATCAATTACATAATCAACAAATGCAGCAAATTAGCCCAGAAAGAGTATAAGAATAGACACGACTGGGTGGGTAAAGTGATCCACTTAGAATTGTGCAATACATTTAAATTTGACCATACGAACAAATGGTATATGCACAACCCAACATCTCTCCTGGAGAATAACACACACAAACTCCTCTAGAATTTTGACACACAAACAGATCACTTAATATTATCCAGACGACCAGACCTTATAATAATCAACTAAAAAGAGAACTTGCAAAATTATGGATTTTGCTGTTTCGGCAGAAAACAGAGTAAAATTGAAAGAAAGTGAAAAGAAGAATAAATACCTCGACCTTGCTAAAGAACTGAAAAAACTGTGGAACACGAAAGTGACGTTTATACAAATTGTAATTAGTGTTCTTGGTACAGTCACCGAAGGACTATTAAAGGGACTGGAGGAATTGGAAATAAGAGGACGAGTGGAGACCATCCAAACTACAGCATTATTGAGATCGGCCAGAATACTGAGAAGAGTCCAGGAGACTTGAGGAGACTTGCTGTCACTCAAACTCCAGTGAAAAACCATCAGCTAACGCTGATGTGAAAAACTCTCAAGGAGTAAAATAATAATAATAATAATAATAATACAAAGAAATACAAGCAGATCACCTAATCCCGGGAAAAGACAAGAAGATAATTACAAAAAAAAAGAGAACTTGCTGTCTTTCGGATTTTGCTGTCCCAGCAGACCATAAAGTATAAATTTAAAAAAAACAAAAACGAGAGAAGTTTTTGGACCTTTCTGGAAAACTAAGAAAGCTGTAGAACATGACGGTGAGGATAATATCCATTGTTATTGGCGCGCTTGGAACGGTTCCAAAAGAATTAGAAAGGGGACTGGATGAGTTGGAAATTGGAGGACGAATCGAGACAATCTAAACAAGATTGTTGAAATCAGCCAGAATACTGAGAAGAGTCCCGGGGAGCAGAGGAAACTTGCAGTTACTTAGACTCCAGTTAAAACCATCAGCTAGCACTGGTGTGAAAAATTCCCACGAAGTAAAATAAAAATAATCAATCAATCAACCTTACAAAACTAAGTCAAATATGGACACCTACAAAAGTGAAATTATTCCTTAATGAATTGGTCTCTTCAATTTTTCCATTCAATTTTTATTTATTTGTTGTTGCAAGGTTATATCTCATTTCTTTTTAAAGTTGTATGTTATGTTATTCATTAACCAAGTTTTCAAGTAAAAATAGAAATCAACAACGATTTATCTGAGAATGTTATTTCGAGTTAAAAATTCGTACAGGTATTATGTTTGTATTCTGTGTAATTCCCACGGATACAGTTGGAAGATATATTAAGTTTTATGTTGGGTAAATTGCCATCATATAAGGTATACGAGCTCGTGTAGCAGTCCACTATTACACGCGTTCGACCTTCAACAGGTGTCCCGCACTTGCGACAGATTAAGCTCAGATTAAGAGATTAAATCAAATTAATCCATTAGATAACGACTGAGAACGATGCTCCATTCTTCTTGGCAGAGCCTATCACTTCTCCGAGTAACATGCGACAGGCTGTACTTGGTTACATATCTGCAAGAGTAATTCTGAGCTGAATAAACAGGTTTCGGTTTTGGTTTCTTTGTTTAATGGCGTAACAACCTTCGTGGGTAATCTTTTGAAGCAGTTCTATTAAAATCATAACTGGTGGGATAAGGAGGTTCATAAGGCCACGTTGATTTCCCTGAATAATTAGAAATGAATAAAAAAAACTTTTCACAGCGAGTATTACAAAAACACCACATTTAACTAATTCTGTATATAACAATGGGTTCAGTGATTCCATTTTCTGTGCGAACCCTGTCGGGCAGGGATTAAAATACATCAACTGCGTCTTCTGGAGAAGAGTAAGACCGATCCTAAAAAAAGTGTCCTGGGTATGACACTAAAGTGTACTTAATGGTGAGACTCAAGCTCTTAAGCCCTGGGAAGTGTAGAACACCTTTTTATCGATATTACTCCCGGATCTACTCAGACCCGGAGTGGAGGCCCATGGGTGGTGTAATGGTTAGCAAGCTTAACTAGTAAACTTTCACGAGTGAGTTCGGGTCTTATTAGGTACCCAATTCAAATGGCCTGGTACCACATCTAAGCAAAAGGCTTTGTAAATTACTACTCACACCCGGAGTGGTAATACCTGTTCCGATCCCGTCTATGGGTCAAATTATCATCATCATCGTCGTGCTGACAGCACAGATCCCCTTAACTTTCACTCGCCATCCATCCCTATCAATCCTAGCAAGACATATATATATATATATATATATATATATATATATATATATATATATCGCAGTTCGTTCAAAAAGTTCTAAGCCTCTCCCCAAAAGAAGAGGAATCCTAGCAGAGCATTTTTGTTGTGATCATACACTGCCACTTCCTATAAAACCAGAAAAACTCAGATTTCTGTCGTAGTGGGGTGGGACCCATAAAAAGGTGAGCATTGTGCCACAATCTAAAATCTGGGTGAGGCTGAGAACTTTTTGAACAACCATATATATATATATATATATATATGATGACATCGCACGTCATGAGAAATATAATTTCGCTTACAGCTTTCAAATATGACATGCTGACAGCCTCGTCCAGGATTCGAAATTGGGTCACCGTGTCCACTGTTTACGACACCTCCTTACGAATGCTATGGCTATTTTTCTCTAGGGATGTATTTGGTATAAAAAATTACCCAAGAAAGTTGTTATGCCTGTAAATAAAGAAACTATACCAAACCAAAATTAGAATGTTTCCCTATTCTGAAAACTAACACGACAATAAATTCAATAAGAATTTTGTAAACAGCTTAATCCATAATATATAGTGAGCAAATATGAAAATATGAAAAAAAAAAACTTTACTTGTCAACCTACAACTCTAAATTTCACTACACTGTCATGTGAGACACGTTGAATTTGTGTGTGTCTGTCTGTCTCTATGTGTGCGTATGTGTCTCTGAGTGTGCTGTTTTGGTTAAAAAATACGAAACTGCTTTTGTTATCATATTTTGTTTTTTCTCAAGGTTTCTTGCTTAAATTTTTTTGTATGTTCCAGTTGATAGAAAAGTTACCCTAAATTCTGTTCCCAAGCACTTTTGATCATAGCCATTGATCCTCATCGGTGAACGGGGATTTCTTTTGTATGTATCATTTGTCTTTTTCTTTTTTCAGTTTTGGTGCAAAATTTATTTTCTTTCAAAGATTTTTTATTGATGGGGGTGCTTTAGTTCGCTTGTCAGTTGTTGATGTTTAGTATGTGAGTGCCGGTGTTGAATGCTATTTTAGTCATGTTTGGAGTTTTGTATATATATATATATATATATATAAGGATCTTGAATAAGGTTTTACTTTTTTCCAAAAGATGGTTTTCTTAGAACTGCATGCTTTTAGTTTCAGATGGTAACGCACCTATCAGGAAGTACGATGAGGAAGCTTAAAATTCAGTGATTTTCATTTCGCCGAAGTGTAAACAACTTTTTCATTACATTAAACATGTCGGATTTCGTGCCAAAGAAAGTGTATGCGGGGAATTTTACTGTACAATTTTATACAGAAGAAATCTGCAACTGAATCACACAGAATTCTTGTTAAGACCTGCGGCCACCATGCTCTATCGGAAACAACAAGCAGGGAATGGTTTAGACGCTTCAAAAATGATAGTTTTGATGTTGAAGATAAAGAACGCCGTGCCGAAAAAGCTTGAGGACGAAGAATTAGAGGCATTACTTCTCAAAGATTCATGTTAGGTACAAACTGAACTTGCAGAATTATAAAGAGTTGATCACACAGCAGTTTCGAAACGTTTGAAAGCATTAGGAATGATTCAAAAGCAACGCTATTGAGTGCCGTAGGAGTTGAAACCAAGAGACGTTGAATGGCGTCTTGTCACCTGTAATCAGCTGCTTCAACAGTAGAAAAGGAAAGTTTTTTTGTATCGTATCGTGACCGGCGATGAAAAGTGGATACACACCGATAACCCTAAGCGTAGAAGATCGTAGAGTTAGCCCGGCCATGCATCAAACAAGCTGAATATGCATGGTTTGAAGCTTCTGATCAGCATTTAGCGAGATCAGCTGGGTGTAGTTTATTTTAAGTTGCTCAAACTGACTGAAACCATCACGGGGGATCGCTGTCGACTAAAATTGGTGCGTTTGAGTCGAGCATTGAAGAAAAACAGCTGCTATACGAGCACAGATACAACAAAGCGATTTTTCAACATGACAACGCAAGTTGAAAAATCTACTTGGAAACGCTTAAATGGGAAGTCCTAACCCAAACACCGTATTCACCAGACATTGCCCCGTCCGATTATTCCAATCGATAGAATATGGCCTGGCTGAGTAGCAATTACGTTCTTATGAAGACACCGAAGAATAGGTCGACTCGTGTCTAACCTCAAAAGACGTGTGGTTTTTCCAACGTAGAATTCAAGTGCTGCCAGAAAGATAGGAAAAAGTAGTGGCTAGCCATGGACAATACTTTCAGTTGCATGTTTCCAACTAATTTTGGAAAACAAAACATCCCTTTTCATGAAAAGTCAGCCAGAACTTATTCAAGTTCCTTATATATATATATATATATATATATATATATATATATATATATATATTGTTTATTGTATCTATAAATAAAGAGTGTTAATTATCGGTGAGAGAGTATATGTTTATTTGCTTGGGTTTATGACATATCAACCTTCGTAGGTTATTTGATGGTAAATCAATTTTTATACAAATAAACAGTTTTATTGCAAACTATTCAGTTTAGCATAAGTACCCAGTTTAATTGACAAAAAATTTCTATTTCAAGCTCTTTACTTGAGCCAAACAGTTCTTAAACAATTCAGTTTAGTATAATTATAGTTTTTGCTTACACACAGTTAAATGTTACAGCAGTTCTATTTCAGACAATTCAGTTTAGCGTAAGTACAGTTTCGATGTCAAAAACAGTTCTATTTCGAACAATTCAATTTAGCATGAGTACATCATTTAAATGTCAACACAGTCCTATTTCAAGCAATTCAGTTTAGAATCAGTACACAGTACACAGTTTAGTTCTATTTTACACATAGATAAAACCTATATATATATATATATATATATATATATATATATATATATATATATATATATATGATTTGTAAGGGAATAGTTTGGAAGTAACCCTACTTCAAGTACTGGACAAGGCTGCTTTTATTCCACATAGTGCTAATACACTTCGAAAAAGTATGAATCCGAATATTTTCTCTCCAACTATGAATAAAGAGAGAGCAAACTCTTGAACTTTGGTACGGTAACTGGTTTAGGTGAAGGAAAACTCTTAATTCCATCTTTTTAAAGTCAGCTTTAAAAATATATCTTATGTAGCAACCTGGTAGTGCGGAAAATTTGGTATATATATTTATAAAGATGTTTGTTGTAGTTCCCAAAAAAAGAATAAGGATATATTTTAAAATAGGAAGGTCCACGAAGAGATTTGTATTTCTTGAATTTATTTATTTTGTTTTTAAATACTTGTTATATATATGTATGTTTCCAGCTTGTTGCTTTCGTCTTGGCATCAAATAACCCACAACGATTGGGTATGCAATAAAACATCAACCAACAAAGCAACCAACCAACAAAGTACTATAATATGAAACTATGCTTGAAATCATTTAACTGCGTGCAACCAAATTATTAATACTGAATAGAATTATTATTATTGTTATGTAAGAATACTTAAAACCAGTTAATTGAAGGAAACAGATGAGCTCTTAGAACTCATTTCAAAAGATACTTCCGAACTATTCGTTTACTGAGATACACACACACACACACACACACATATATATATATATATATATATATATAGGATTTGTCATTAAATAACCCATAGGGGTTGATATCCCATAAAAGACCCACCAAACAACCATAAAAATACTATACTATGAATATATGCAGATGTGATGATCTAGATGTATATAATACAAGTATTTTTAATTTTGGTTTGGTTTGGTTTTATGACATATCAACTATTGCTGGTTATCTAATGCCAAATCATATATATATATATGGGTAGAGTGTTCATATATATAAAGTGGGTAGAGTGTTCGCCAATGGTCCGGGAGACCACGGTTCAATCCCAGGTCGCGTCATACCAAAGACTTTAAAAATGGTACTTGATACCTCCTTGCTTAACACTCAATGATATAAGGTACGTATCAAGGGTAAAGTGGAGTCATCCAGGGAAAAGAGCAGCGCTTTCCCCATACACCTCGGTGTAGTAGCTATTGAAAAGGGAGACTTCTGGTCGCCCTCGACTACGGTCACCAACTTTAATTACAACTATATATATCAAATATATATGATTTGTAAACACATTTTGTTGATTAGGTTTTTAATTGAGCCTAAGCTTATTCTTCTGCACACAGTTAAATAGTTCCAAGTATTGCTATGAATAACTAAAAATTCAACACCAGTTATTTGTTTACACACATTTAAATGACCAAACGGTTCTATTTCTAACAATTCAATTTAGAGTGAATCATTTGTTTTCACACAGTTTACCTTTCAAACAGTTCTATTTGACCCATAGATAAGATCTTATCAGGTGTTACCACTCGAGATAAAAGTGGACTTGGGAGTGATGGCAATGAAGAAGTACTTTGCATTTCCTAAAGCTCCAGAGCTGAAACCTCACTCAGCATTAGACTGTTTAATCTCATATCCATGACATTCGTTGTGACGGGGTCCATACCTCTCTGATGCAGTCAGTGTATTCTGTAACCCCAGCCGACTGTGCTGCATGTTTTAATGTATGTATGTATGTATGTGTAAGATGTGGAATAAAATACGGCCGTGTAAGAAAAGGAAGACCTATGTAAAATCATATTGACATATTCTTATTAATCGATCCTTATTGCAAAACAAGTCATTCTGATTAACCGTATTGACTTCCTTTTTTGCATGAATAAAGAATAAAAAAACCGGAATTCATGTTCCCCTGAAGATCGGGCAACCTGAAACTCGGTGTCGTGAGTTTTTACCTCGTTTAACTGTATTTTTACAGTTGAAATATCTAGATATTCTCTGCATTTTTGTTGGTTGGTTGGTTGGTTGGTTGGCTTTATGGCATGTCAACCCTTGTAGTTTATCTAATGACAAATCCTGTTCACACACAAACAGACACACACACACACACACTCACACACACACACACACACACACACACACAAACATATATATATATATATATATATGATTTGTAAACAAATTTATAGGTAACATTTTGAACATGTCAGAATTCATTTTTTTGCACGCCGTAAAATGGTTTCAAGTATTATTATCTATCCCTAATAGCAATATTTACACATTCAAGTATTCCTATCAAATACTAATAATTATATTTAAGATCAATCGTTTGTTAGCATAGAGTTAAATTGTTTCAAACATTCGTATATAACACTAGTAATTCAATTCAACATCAGTCATTTGTTTAAACACAGTTAAATAGTACAACAGTTATATTTGACCGATAGATGGGGCCCTATCAGTTACTACTACTCGAGGTCGGAAGTTGGAGATTATGAAGGGATACATCACATTCCCCCAAACTCCAAGGTTGAATCTTCACAATGAGATGCTGGCCAGTCATATTCCGGACTCTCATTGTAGGGCGGGGAAGGGGATCTTACTCCTCTAGAGAGATGCATTCTGTGTATTTTACAGCCCCTGCCGACTGAGCTCTCGTTATTTTTATGCACTGTATTTTACTGATTAAAAAACGTTTTAATCTAATTTCCATTATATATATATATATATATATATAGGGTATAAAAAAATGTAAACAAAGGCTCCTGCTGCTGTTTCCAAAAATAAAAATACCTTAAAATTCCCTTAGCCAACGTGGTCCGCTTGGTAGACGAGTGGTCTTAATCACTGTCTAACGTAAAGTTGGACGGGTTTTGATCCCGGCTCCGAGCGTCCTGCGTGTCTAGCCACACTGAAGAGTTCTGATAGAACGAAACAGTCTGTCTGTGGATGACACTATATATATATTGCTTTTTCTTCGTCCATTCTGTCAAATTCAACTCATTTCTTCCTATATATATATATATATATATATATATATATATATACGTGGTGAATTCAATAAGTTTCCAGACTTTTTTTGTACAAGCATTTAAAATTGTCGTAGACTCTTGAAAATTCAGTATGTTATTGCTATACATCTTATGAGATGACTGTTGACCAATTTATATGATTTCATGTTCAAATAAACAGCTACAGTAGCAATTGGAATACACCATACTAAAGCCTGATTGTCACTGTTGGTGAATTTCAAAAATGCAATCTGGACGTGAGGAAGAACGATATGCCATAAAATTGTGTTTTAAACTTGGTAAAAATGACACAGAAATGTATGGAATGCTTTAGACTGCTTTTGGACCATCTTGCATGAATCAAGAATCAGTTTTTGAGTGGCATAAGAGATTCAAGGAAGGCAAGGAGTCTGTGAGGGATGATGAGAGGCGTGGAAGGAGTAATGAAGTCAATACACCTGAGTTGATTGGCCTAAGGGTTAGGTTAGGGTTAGGGTTACTATGCTGAGGTTTTAAGGGAGTTCAGGAAGAAATTCCTAGGGAAGAAGCCAGCACTCTTCAAATCGGGTCAGTGGCATTTCCACCAGGACAATACACCAGTACACAACTCCATCCTTGTCACAGACTATTTGACCAAGATGGGCATCAAGACAGTTCCTCACCCTCCCTATAGTCCAGACCTTGCCCCCAGTGACTTTTGGTTATTCCCTAAGCTCAAAGGCTGTCGTTATGAGACAATTGAGGAGATGAAAGTGGCTGTGACGAAGGTCATTGACACGCTCACACAAGAGGACTTTCATGGATCCTTCCAGAAGTTGTTGGAATGGTAGAACAAGTGCATTGCAGCCGGAGGAGATTACTTCGAAAGGGACTAGAGTTTCATGTGTGTACTATCAATAAAAGTCCCCATACGAAAAAAGTATGGAAACTTATTTAATGATCCTCGTATATATATATATATATATATAAACTAGAAAGTATTACGTCTTTTCTTATTCCAGCACGTGAAAACTCTCTCGCTCTCACTCTCTCTCTCTGAAGATTGTTCCACTCAGTACATGAAACTTGGCGACAGAAATAAGAACGTGAGAAATCATTTTTGGTTTTATTGTTGCTTTGCTTGCTAGCATCAAAACAATATAATCTTATTACCCTAGTTTAACCGGCTCATTGGCCTAGCGGGAGAGTGTTTGCCAATGGTCCGGGAGACCACGGTTTAATCCCAGGTCGCGTCATACCAAAGACTTTAAAAATGGTACTTGATAGCTCCTTGCTTAACACTCATCATTATGAGGTACGCACCAAGGGTAAAGTGGATCAATCCAGGGAAAGGAGTAGCGCCCTCCCCTACACCTCAGTGTAGTAGCTATTGAAAAGGGAGCCTTCCGGTCACCCGCGACTAAGGTCACCAACTTTACCTTAGCTTATTTTTTGGATTCCTTTTTCTTCTTGTTTGCAAGCAGTGTCAACATATACATAGATAAAACATGGATTTTTATTGATAGTTTATTGGATATATGCAAAACTGATCTCTCTAACAAAATAAAATGGTATTTCTTCAGCCGTGTAGCACTACTCTATGGCAGCACAATACCGTTCTTACTTTTTTTTTTAGCCGTACTCCGCATGTTCGATTCGTCTAACTTGGATGGTTTATAAGATGGGAGATAAGTGACCCTACAGCTGCTGTTATCTTGGATATTACTTCTACGATTTGTTCAAAACAACTTGTCTTCCCATCTAGCTTTTTTTTCTTGCGTTTCGATAGCGTCTAATTATTCAGTAGTATTGACAAAGCCACAGCGTGAAAGAAACCCCGTTCTGTTTTTATCAAAACGATCAGATTTCTGTATGATCGATAACTTGTTACTACCAGTCCATGCTTCCGCTAGGCGTCTGCTGACATAAACTTCAGTAGATGAGATATTGCTGCCTAGGTGAGTGTACTGGTCTTCTAATTTCAGAGGCTTGCCACTTAAAGTGGTGATGGTTCATTCTTGTTTAAAACACACACACACACACACACACACACACACACACACACACACACACACACACACATATATATATATATGTGTGTGTGTGTGTGTGTGTGTACGCATATATATATATATATATATATATATATATATATCGCCGAAGAAAATGAGTTGGGAATGATTCTATTTATGAATATATAAGAGGATTCTTATAAATCTCCAGGAGTGCTCAATTAAAATATAAATTTCTTACGCAGCAAATTTCCACATGATAGAAAAAACTCGACAAACCGTCATTTGGTTATTATAAATTTATTTCGACTGGCAAAGAGAAAGCAGCTTCTTCAGATAGCCATCATACAATGGAGAGAAAAAAAATTATACATATGTAAGTAAAAAGTAAAGTTAGCGACCATAGTCGAGGGTGACCAGAAGGCTCCCTTTTCGATAGCTACTACACCAAGGTGTAGGGGAGGGCGCTACTCCATTCCCTGGATTGCCCCAATTTACCCTTGAACCGTACCTTATAATGCTGAGTGTTAAGCAAGGTGGTATCAAGTTCCATTTTTAAAGTCTTTGGTATGACTCGACCTGGGATTGAACCCAGGTCTCCCGGGCCATTGGCGAACACTCTAACATATGTATATAATGCTATTTATGCGATCAGACCACTGCAATAAACAAAATAATGACTTTTGAGTTATAAACAAAATTAGTGTAAGTTATTTTCTTTTTAGCAAGATTTTCCGACATTTTGAAATATTAAGACAAAGATCTCCTGAGAAAAATTCATTCAAATTTAATAAATGCCAAAATCAATTGATGTTCTTATTAATGAAAAAAATAACAAAAAACGAAACTTGTCTCCAAAATGTCAACTTAACAGAAAGCCGTTTTATGTATGTAGAAAGAAAGAAAGAAAGAAAGAAAGAAAGAAAGAAAGAGAGAGAGAAAGAGAAGAGAAGATAAAAGAAAGACAGAAAGAAAAAAGACAAGATAAAAGAAAGAAAGAAAGAAAGAAAGAAAGAAAGAAAGAAAGAAACACGGAAAAAATCACTGAAAAAGAGAAAAGCCTCAATTTTGAATATTGATTTTTAAGAAAGATAAGTCATAAGATTCGTTTTCTTTGCTTTATTGATATATCAACTTTCGTGGGTTATTTAATGCCAAAGCCATCCTTGTAGAAGAACAGTAGCGGTACTATTTAACTAATTGCTGGGAAGGAAAGGGAATTCATACCTTTCCTCCTAATGGTATTAAACCGAAAGTAACTGTAATAGCACGACTGGAGTTCGAACTCGCTTACTGCTGTGTCACAGTTCAGCTCGTTTACCACTACGCAACAGAACTCCTTCACTGGGTCAGTATGGACTGGCATTAAATGGCAATGACTGTGACTCTATATTTCCTAGAGTTCTAGAAATGGAGGTGCACTACTAGATGCTGTTTAGAGTTTGGTTTGGTTTGGTTTGGTTTGGTTTCTTAGTTTAATGGTATATCAACCTTCGTGGGTTATTTAAAGCCGACCTTGTAGAAACACAGCAGTAGTACTATTGAATCCATAGCTTGGGAGATAAGAGCGTTCATACCTTTCCCAAGCGCACTAATTCGAAAGTGGACGTAATAGCGTGAGACTTTTCCAGTTGGAATATTGGCGCAACATATTCTTCATGTTCCCACCGATCCCTGGCTAGCTGTACTCAGCTGAACTTAGAAAATATCGGGAAATATAGAAAATATAAACAGAGAGAGAGAGCAAAATTGATAAAGAGGGAGAGAGTGAAAGTGAGAGGGAGCAGAGGAGAACGCGCACGCGCACTAAAGCTGTCTGAGCTTCACGCACACACAGACATTGTCGATCGCGCAGGCGCGTTTACCAAACCAGTTCCTCTTCATTATGTACTTGACGTGAACAGCACACAGTCGTGCAGTAACGAGCGGAGGAGTCTTTTTCTCAAGCTTTGTTTTTTTGTGTGTTTCACCTCTCACGTACACACGCATCTGTACTTTAGTGTGTCTTCGAAACGAGTGTTTCCTACTTCTAAAAAAAAAAAAAAAAAAAAAGAAAAGGAAACGTGCTTAAGCCAGAACACCTAGTGTTTTCTTGTTGCTCGCTTGCGTACGAGCTATCGCAGCGCGTGCAAAAGACGAGACGAGAATTACCCATTAAAAACGCCTGATAGCTGAACAGTGCGTCTTGTTTATCAGCCTTTGCTGAAAATATAACCTTTGTTTACTTTTTGCTTTTTTTTTTTTAAACTTTTTTCTCTCCAAAAAATTCTAACTCTGCGAAACTATACTCATACACACACACTCAGAGAAATATAATTTTTTTTCTCTTTTTGTTACCGATATTAACGTATTTCTGCGTGGCAGATATGATGGCAAATAAATATACACCTATATATCCAAAGGATACAGTTTTGATAGCTGTTAATGATAGCAGCTATGCCCACTACGCTGTTAGATGTAAGTACTTGCTTTATTATTATCATTACTTATTGTATTATGATTACAACAGTCGCTGTTATTACTAATACTTCTATTCTTTTTAACACTGATATAACGACTATGTTTGAGTCTACTACTAGTTCTTCTAATTCTAAAATCATATATGGATTCGCATAATTTTCGATAAAAATAAAACGGGCCCCTCCAAAAAATATTTTTCGACTTATCGATAGAAAACTCTAGCGTGTCATCGTTTGTCTCTTTCTGTGCATTCTTCCTAGTAACAAAGTTTCGGAATAAGCACCCGCTATAAAATTTCGGAATAAGTAACCCTCTAAGTCTTATTTATTTATCTATTTACTTCGTGATTTTATAATCACAGACACATTTTTATCTATCACATAGACAATAAGGACTGAAGTCTTTACAATAATGAGGGTCTACTTGTCTAGTTTGCTGACTACTGTTGCACAACGAAACTAGATATTTGCTAAGCTTAATGGAGTCTGGCACAAGGCCACAAGTATAGGACACCCAGTGAGGATCGAACTAATCATAATAATTATTGTCAATTTGTTAATCAGTGCTCAACAGATAATCTAGATATTTGCTAAGTTTATGTTGATTTGATAAACATTTCGGAAATTAAACTTTCATTTAAGTTTTAAAAAAAAAAAAGAAATCAATTGATAAGCCAAATATGTTCATCTTTGAAATTTTGGCATGAAATGATATTTACAGTATCAACCCAGCATAAAAACACCCAAACCGATTTTTTTTTGTTTTAATTTAAAAAAAAAGATTTCTTTCTCAACCAAAGATATCGGAATTTTATAATTCAAAATGGAACATTTAGAGAATCAAAATTTGATATTATTTAGTAATACAGTTTCGACCTTAAATAAGTACACCACCTACAAATAATTTTTAAAAGTTTATTTTCTTGGTACTTGTTTAGGATATCCCGCTGGGAAAATGGCTATGATAAAATGAAAAAGAAAAATGTCGAAATATATCATATTCACTATCAATCACCGGGCTTAAGATACGCTAGTTGTAACCCCTAGAGAGGGGTAAGACCCCTCCCATCTTCACCAAAAGAAAGGTGTCATGTGTTGGACTCTAACCTGTATCTTGTAGTCAGTGTTTAATTCTCGAGAGTGGAGTACCCTTCATTGCAATCACTCCCAAATCCACTCTGATTAGTTGTGGGTTCGATCTATTAGTCAAAATGATCTGTTTAAAATAGGTAAGCTTGATGTATAACTGTGGGCGAAACAACAACTCAAAAATGTAAGTATGGACATACAAGATTGGCGATTCTTCAACCGTTTGGCATATTATGGCCCTAAACAGGTTGGTATGCCATTAAAATTAATCATATATAAACAATCTATGCAAAAACAGGTTTTAGTCGGTGCCTTCTTTTTATTAAGGTGAAAATGTATAAAATACTCCTAATGACATGTGATCGTGTGTTTTTGTTTTTTCAGTTTGTTTAGTTTTGGGGGGATGGGCTGGGGGCGGTAATATTTTCTCTGACGAGAGATGAGGGTTTACTTTGTCTCTAGAAAAAAAATCAATATGGCTGCTTTTGAACATAAGACCTTCTTGGTTGTTTAGATTGCGTAAAAGTTCGTAAAAAAGACAATGACTGAAACTTATTGTTTTCTATATTATGAATATAGTACCACCTTTCCATAATATGTACCACCTTTCCATAATTTAAAAAAAAATATTACCGCAGTTATTTTTTTTCAGAGGTATATTCTTAATAAATACTCCCAAATCTCTTTGAATGTATAATAATCTATTTTGAAATTTATTGAAATTCAGATGTTTTGAAGACTCTGGAGATGTGAAAGGGAAAACTAAAGTCTAACAACGAAACGGTCATGGCTCATTTTCGCATGAACATATATAAATTGAAACCTCTTCTTAAAACTTGATCACATAACATTTTTGTCGTAAAAAATATAAAGAAAATAATTCTAACATATCCTGAATCTCATGATTAAATTTGAAGAAAGTTTTGCAAAAGATTCAATGTTGAAAGGTTGGCCGCTTAGGCTAAAACTATTTCGTCCCTGTTTTACTAACTGTTGCTATAATTTTGTACTTTGATAGTTTTTAACACGAGTTTTAATTGGTGTTTTTCAATAAAGTCTAAGTAACAATAAGTCACCTCAATACTCTTGTAAGAATACTAATAAATTATTATTCATTATTTTCCTTCTTGCGAAGTTTTCACACGTTTTAACTGATGGTAGTGGTGGTATTATAATTATTATTGTTATTTAACTCTTTTGAGTTTTTTTCCAACAGCCTTAGCTGATGGTATTTCACTGAAGTCTCAGGGACAGCAAATCTCCTCTGGTCTTCGGGACTCTGCTGAGTATTCAAATCGATCTTAATGGAGGTGCCCGTAGTGTAATGGTTATCGTCGTAGGAAATGGACACGGTGACATGAGTTCAAATCCTGGACGAGACTGATTGCCTTTCACATAGCACTAATACCCTTGAGAAAGGTATGAATCCAATCATTCTCCCTCCAGATATAGGGAAATAGTAGAACAAATTTGGCTCCTCAGCCTAGTCTAGGAGAAGGAAAACTCTGAATTCAAACCTGTTAAACTCCGCTTAAAAAATTGACTTTGTATCATATCCTGCCTGAGCGGAGGGGTTGGTAAATATGTCTAATCGCTCTTAACAATGCCGTAATCGAGATGGGTCGATTCTTCCTCTGATTTCCAATTCCTTCAACCTTTTTGCCCAGCCTTTGGAGATCATTCCATGAGCACCAATTACAATTGGTATCACTGTTATCTCATGCTTGATGTCTTTGGGTTTTTTTCACGCTGTTGCCCGTAGGAACAGCAAAATCTACTAGATGGCGAGTTTTCTCTCTGGTTAATCAACACTTCTGTCCGGAATTAAGTGATCCGTTTATCTCTCAAAATCCCAGAGAAGTTATTCCAATTTGTGCATTTACTGTTTGGTAGTATGATCAAATTTGAATTTCTTGCACAATTCCTCTGGGATCATCTTTCCCATCCAGTCGTGCCTAGTATTTTACTTAATTCGTGCTGGTTCACTGCATTCTCTTATGTGATGAACCGTTTCATCTCTGTCTACAGGAAACCTACACTTGCTATTCTACTACGTATTATGATTTTTTTTCTTTGAAGTAAATGTTTATTATAGTAGTCCTTGCGAGGTTTTACACACCAGCGTGAGCTGATGGTCCTTTCACTTGTGTCAGAGTGACGTCAAGTCTGCTCAAATCTCCAGGACTCGTTACAGAATTCTGGCCGATCTTATTAATGTAGTAGTTTGGATGGTATCGGCTCTTCCTCCGAATTCCAAATTTCCCAGACTCCTTACCAAGCATTTGGAGATCGTTCTGAGTGCTCCAGTTATTACTGGTATCACCGTCACTTTTATAATCTATAACTCTTTTAGTTATGTGGCAAGGTCCAAGTACTTGTGTCGGCATGGTTAGTTTTCTTTTTTATTATTTTTCTCATTTGAGAGCTATTCACACCAGCGTTAGTTGACGGTTTTTCACTGAAGTTAACTCTGGACTCTCCACACTATTCTCGCCGATCTCAGCAATGCTTTAGTTTGGATAGATTCAGCTTGTTCTCCGATTTTCAACTTTTCTAACCTTTGCCGATCGTTCCAACCGCGCCAATTACAGTTAATATCATTGTCACCTTCTTGTTCCATAGGTTTTTTTTAGTTCTCTTGCAAGGTCTACGTATTTGTGTCTCTTTTCGGTTTCTTTGATTCTTTTCCTTCAATAGTCCGCTTAGACGGTTAAGTCCACTATTCAACAAGTTCTCTTTTTCTTTTTTTTTTCTTTTTTTGTTAACTATCACAAGGTCTTGGCTTTTAGCCAGGATTAGGTAATCTGTTTGTAATTTAAAATCCCAGAGGATTTGGTGCGTTTCATTCTGCAGGAATACACCATTTGGTAGAATGGTCAAATTTCAATTTCTTTCACAGTTCCCAGGGGATCACCTTCCCCACCGTGTCATATCTAGTCTTGTACTCTTTTTGAGCAAGTTTTCTGTATTTGCTGAATATGTGATTGTTTCGCCTCAATCAACACAATACCTATACTTGCTATTCTGTCACGTCTTATCTATTGTCGCTGTATTATAGTTGGTCTGTATGGCGTTGTTTTGAGCTGCTGTTAGAATAGATTCAGTTTCTCTCTTAAATTTCGTCAGTTTGTCGCTTTATTATTATTATTATTTATTTCTTGAGAGTTTTTCACATCTGCTAACGCTGATGGTCTTTAACTAAAGTTTGAGTGACAGCAAGTCTCCTCAAATCTCTGGGACTCTTCCCAATATTCTGGTCGATCTCAATGGTGCAGTAGTTTGGATGGTCTCTACTCGTCCTCTTATTTCCAATTCCTCCTGTCCCTTTGATAATCCTTCAGTGACTGTACAATGAGCATCAATTACAATTGGTATAAATATCACTTTCATGCTCCACAGTTTTTTCAGTTCCCTAGCAAGGTCGAGGTACTTATCCTTCTTTTCACTTTCTTTTAATTTTACTCCGTGATCAGTCGGGACAGCAAAGTCAACAATTTTGTAAGTTATCTTCTTTTTATTTATTTATTTTTTGATTATTTTTATGGTCTGGTCTTCCAGTCGAGAATAGGTGATCCATTTATATGTCGAAATCCCAGAGGGGTTTTTGTGTCTCATTCTCCAGGACAGATGTTGGGTTGTGCCTATACCATCAGTTCATATAGTCAAATTTAAATTTCTGGCACTATTATTATCATTATTATTAACTTTATACGAGTTTTCCCACCTCTACTAATTGATTAATCCCGTTGTTGGGGCTTTAAATACACCGACTGCACACCCCACTAAAAATGGGTGTTCTGGATATGACAGTAAACTTCATTTAATAGTCAGTCTTTATTTCTGGAGCTTTGGGAAGTACTGAGTACGCATTCATTGCCATTACTCCTATGTCCCCTGTGTTTCAGAGTGATAGTAACCGTAAAGGTCCCGTCTATGGATTAGATAGAACTGTTTAAAAATTATTCAATTAAACGGCGTGCAAAAAATTTTCGTAAAAAAGAACTACACAAAGAATGTAAATATGAACATAGACTGAACACGATTTCTAAGCCTTTGGACAAAAAAAAAATTAACCCTAGACTGATTGGAATTCCGTTAAAAACTACTTGCTGATGATCTTCATTGAAATAAGAATGACAAGATTCTTCAGGACTTAGCCGATCTCAGAAGGGCTAAGGTCTGGTTAGTTTCAATTCGTTCCCAGATCTTCAGTCCCACCAGTTTCTTTTTTTTTTTTTTTTTTTTTTTTTTTTGTTGTTGTTTTCAATGATTTTTAAAGATTTTTCTAAGGACTTCGGTTCTGATTGGTATCATTGTCACCTGCATGTTCCTTTTTTTTTTCTTTTAGGTCTCAAAGGTCTCGGTATCTATCTAGTTCTATAAGTCCACTAGACATAAAGTTCTTTTTTTATTGATAATTATGTAAAAAAAAAATTTGCTCTTCTGGCCTGGACTGAGAGATCCATTTTTAAATCAAAATCCTAGATTCTTGACTACATATGCCTTTTTATTTGCATTGTTAAAATTCAGTCGTTTCCTCAGTGCATCACTCTCCCAACTGTGTCATGTCTGTTCTTGTACTTCTTCTCGGACAGTTTGCAACATTCTCTTAAGTTATTGACTGTTTCATCTCTCTAACGATTCTCGTGAATCTCATTTATATCTTATTTTTTATTTTAACTACGATGTAATAATGTTTTACATTTATTTTTGTTGTTATTAGCGTACATATCATTATGATCTAGTCGTGCTGCTAGCCCAGTTTTGTCTGACACACACACACACACACACACACACACACTCTCTCCAACCGTCCCTATCATCCATCATTCCCGGCAGGTCTTCCAAACTACATCCTGTGTCTCCATAGAGCTGATGATAATAAGTTCTTGGTCGGCCAACACTGGCACGACAATATGAAGGGGTCCATTGGAGAACTTCACTTATGAGTTTATATTTGCTTCTCCAGCAGTGCCTCGCATGTTCGTCTTACTTGGATGGTTTTAGAGATAGGAGGTGAGTGGTCGTACAGCTGTTGTTTCGTGGGTTGTTGCTTCCATGATTTATTCAATGTAGCTCGTAGCATCCTTCGGCAGTTCGCGTCGGTCTTTATGCGTTTTGTCAGCGTCCATATGGTGCATCCATAGAGTAGTATCGACTCAACCACAGCTTGGAAGAAATCCCGTTTTATTTTGTGGACTGCTATCGATCATATGGAAGTCTAATCTATCCGATTATATTAAATAACGTGTACATATAATCCTCTCATAATTGTAGCTCGAGGTGAAGTGATGTCAGTTTAATTTCTTTAAGAGCTCTAGATCTTTTAACTTTCTGCTATTCTTCGTAGTAAGGATTTTAGGTAGACCTCGTCTTCATTCACACTAATCACAAGGCTATCTGTACTACAAAGGATTTTAATTTTTCATTATTTTCAATGTGTCAAAGTCTTGATAGAGATAAAACTATTGTCATCAAATCTCGCTGTTAGCTCGGAGTTCTCTTGCACTATCCGTCCTTGTCATTTATTGCTTCTGGTAGGTTTTCTAGACAGCATCCAATGTCCGCACAACGTTGATGTATGTAAGTTAATGCTAGCCGACTGACACTGGCGCGCCAATGTGTAGGAATTCATAAGAGAGCATCGCTAATGTGTTTGTCCTTACTTCTCCAGCTGTACCTTATACGTCTTAGGTGTCACCGTGGTGTTATGATTAAAGCACTGGATTGCAGAATCATAGAAAGCGAGTTCGAACTCCAGTCGCGCTATTACGTTTACTTTCAGACAAATACCCTTGGGAAAGGTATGAACTCCCTTATCCTCCCAGCTATGGGTTAAATAGTATCACTACTGTTCTTCTAAAAGAATGAATGTGGCATCAAATAACCCGAAAAGGTTGATATGCTATTAAAATAACAAACAAACAAACATTGTATGTCTTATTCGTTTTACTACGGTGATTTTTAAAATGTGAAAGTGACTCTGTAGCAGCTGCTTTGTAGGGTGCTGCTTCCAGGATGTGTTAAAAACGACAGGCAGCTTTCTTCGGTTGTTCCTATCCCATAATAGTAGAAGGATTGGTGGAACATACACTTACTTCTCCCACTAAATCATCGTCTTTTGTTCGAAGCAACACAACACACACGCACACATACACACACACACATGATGATGCTTTGTTTAGTATCTAGGTGTCTTTCATCGGTACTTCTACTAGAAACCAGAGTGTTGTATTTGTATTCCTAAGAAACCCATTGATATTTTAAAGATTATTAGGTATTAAATATACGGAGGAAAACCGATCATTCTTTAGACAAAAAACATTGAGACAAAACATAAGATTTAACATTTCAAAATACAAAATATCAAAACCAGTGGCATTAACTGTGGGTGTGGGTGTTTTATCGAATTAAATTTACAATATCGCTATTTTCTCGTTGATAAAAATTCTAATAATAAAAATAATAATCTTAATTAACAAGAAGAAAACAACTTATGGTTTTTGCCATTCAAGCAGACCACGGTGAAACTGAACAAATAACCTGCACTTTGCCAGATAACTAAAAATGTTATGGAAAATGAAAATAATGATACCAATCATAGTTGGAGCCTTTGAAACGAATTCGGAGAACTTAGAAAAGAAAACAGAAGATCAGGCGAAGAATTGAAACTATTCAAACTACAGCTCTATTAAAATCAGCAAGAATACTGAGAAGAGTCCTGTAGAGACTTGTTGTCACTCAGACGCCAGTGAAAATTCACCTGTTAAAATTGCTGAGGAAAACTTATAAGAAGTAAAAGGAGGATAATGTATTTTCTTTTCTTTTTTTTTTTTTTAATGAAAAAAAAAACCAACAAAACAGCATTATATGATCACTCTACATCCAGTGTAACAGACTTGTTGTATGTGATTACATAGATTGTAGAGTTTTTGTCGATCTTCACCAGAGTTAAGTTTTTATATTGTTCCATTTTCAATGCAAGTTTCTCACGGTGAGGGTTTTTTTTTTCAGGATCACTTGAACGATGAATCAGCAGTATTTTTTATCCTCTTCTTTGTAATGATAATGATATGCATGGCTGGATAAATAAGTCAAAAGGCGAACGCAATTATTTGCTGACTTTTGCGAAGATCATTTTCCTCTTTCCTGTTCGATCTGTGTGCTTTATAGGATTGATTGATTCTAACACCAGGTCAACCCGTCTAGGGTTATTTCATGCCTTGAAGTTAGGGAATTGTGTTCATTCTGCTCTCGTGTTTACATTTTTCGTAAGATTATTTTTGCACAAGATCCTCGTGTTTACATTTTTCGTAATTTTTTTTTTTTTTTGCACAAGGTCCTATCGACAACGAATAAACAAATCTCTTTGACTTTTACAGTGCGTCAAAGTGGATCTGGTAGTAATGGCCACGAAGGTGCGATTTCTCACCTCGAGGATCTTCAGACCTGGAGCCTTATTATCAGATGTAATTTGGTGTCATACCCAGGACATCCCGTTTTGTTGGGGGACTCAGTGGATTCTAAGCCTTACAGACAGGGAGGTTGAGGTTAAAAGATTAAGTGCTACGACAAAGAAAAATAGACTTTTTTAAATTATTAACTATCGAATGCGTTGATATATACAATAAAACGCGAGGTATTAAAAAGTTTAATATGTAAAGAAGAAAAAATGTAACGAGACTGATTTTCATATTTGTAAAAATTAATATTCATCTGTTATTTGGTTTTGGTGAGAGGAGTTAACAGCTTTCAGCTGATTGCCGACTATTTGAAAGAAACAAAGAATCTCGAATGTTGATTCTCAAGAAACATTAGCTACCTTTGATTGTAATTTGAACACTACAAGTATTTCTATTAGTATAGACACCATCCCAGCAATATTAAGCTATCCCAATTTGTATACATTTATTAGTTTGTGTGAGTATGAAAGAGAAAGTGAGAAAATAGAAATGAAGTATATTTAAAGAAGGGAAATGCGGTATTTCGAATGTTAATTTTCAATGAAAATAGGATCATTCCAAGCGGGAGATGGCCATAACATATTCTTCCTTCTCTATAAGACTCCCTATAAATTGTACTATGCTCATATATAATCAGGAGGAGGTAAGTACTCCATTTAAAATTGAAAACATTATCTCCTCCTGATTAAAACTGATAAACCAACTCTTATATATATTATAACAGTGTTGGTTTGTGTCGAACCAAGTACAATATAATATGGAGAGTGCTCAATAACTAGAATAGAGCTATTATATAATATAATAAATAAATATATATTAGATATATATAAGTCCATGGAATTTAGACTTTAACCCCTGGGTTTCATGTTGTGTTTTAGAAAACAACAATCATCAAGCAGTTAACAAAATGAAATGAATCGAAAAAATACAGTCAAGAACCGTTTGGATTTTGTAGGAATATTTACGTGTGATTGTAAGTGTGTGTGCGTGTGTTTGTGTGGGTTATAGTTGCGTATTATGGTTTATGTGTGGGTGGTATATAGTGTATGGGAAGGTACAAACGCTGCGCGTTGTTTTAACCGGATATAGAGTCGTCGGTGTATCTTATTTTTGCTACATTATTTTATTTCTCTGTATATATATATATATATATATATATATATATATGATCTGTGTGTGAGAGATTTATCAATTCTTTTAAAAGAAATTAAAAACATTCTCCTTTTGACGATGTCTGCATGGTCGATATATATATATACACACACTAGTTCAGAACATGTAGACATTGTCGGGTGGAGGTAATATTTTTAAATTGCTAAATTGCATGTATGTACATGATATATGTGTGTGAGTAGTTAGGCGGCAGTCTTTCACTTAAGCATGTTTGATTTAGATAATAAAGACTCATTTTCTTACGATTCTTTCAAGTTTCCTGATAAGTGTTTTGGTTTTAGGCAAATGAATCTATAGAAATTGTCCAGGCGCTTTCGCTGACAGTGTTCTGTTTTAAATCCGTTCGATATCATCAGCATCTCAGTTAAATTCAACAATACGTTTACGTAACTTTTGCAATGTTATAAAAAACCCAAAACTTTTTTTACTAAAACAATCTTACACATGCAAACAATCCCTGATGATGGCCTTTGAAAGGTCTGAAAGCGCTCTATATTGACAAAATGTTTTTATTTAATCAAGCATTCATATATATATATATATATATATATATATATATATATATATGAGAGAGAGAAAGTATAAATGTTTTGAAGTCTAAACTTTCCCCTCTTTTTATTCTCCTCTTAGAAAAATGTTATTCGTAATGCTACATGGAACAGCTTAAAACACCCTTGTGTTCAGATATTTAAAAAATATAAAAGACAATATAAATATGTCCTTAACATTATCATTTTTCAATATTTTGTTATCACAGTAGCCAAATAAATCGTTTTGTCTCTTGTAAAAAATCGTAACCTTTAGAACTTGAGTAATCTGCCCTTGTACCATTACTTAGAAGCACATATACCCGAGCGGTCTAAATTCCGGTCGGGGAATTCCAATTTCTACATCACTACTGCCTATAAAGTGTTATAATTTTATATTTTAAGTGTAACTCTATTATTATTTTTTATACATATACTAAATTGTTTATAAAAATCTCCTATTTAACTGCCTGTGAAGCTGCTAAATTGAAGAATAAAAGCATTTTCAGCTGTTTTTCAATCAAAAGCCAAGGATAGTGTTTGGAGGGCTGAGAGTTTTAAGGTTTAAGTATTCTTGATGAAGATGGTTGATAAAGAATGCAGAGATGTCTATACGGTTATGCGTGTCCGGTATGAGGTAGGAATTTCAGTATTTCGTTTGAGGCTATCCCGAATGTTCTGAAAAATGTTTTATTAGGTTAAAATCTTTATCGGTAAGGTCAGGGAGTAGACACATGTCTACATTGGATGGCCATATCGATTATCGTTTAAAGTAAATCGATGAAGTAACGTATTAATTGAACATATTACATGACGCCGGAGATAGACGTGAAAAGATTGTAATAGATAGGAAAAGGAGAAGAAACTAGAATTGGTAGATGGGAACAAACTCGAATATATATTGATTTATGCAGATTGATATAGATTTATTTAGATATAGATTGATATAGACTTTGATGGATATAGATTTCTATAAATTGATATCGATTTTCACTGTAATAGATTTAGATTGATATAGATATATATTTACTTATATGTATGTATTATGATGATGATGTATTATGAATAGAAGTGTATAGGTATGAATAGATTATATATATATATATATATATATATATATATATATATATATATATATATACCCATGAACAAACTGTGATTTTTGCGAAAAATGTAAATATCAAAAATTATGGCCATTTAGAATAACTGGAAATTAAGAAATCCCCTGATTTTTAACATCTTTTTTTAAAACTAAGTGTCAACTGCGTTAGGCCTCCATCATATGCCCGTGTTTGCCGGTAAACAAAACAAATATCAGCGTCGAAATATTTCACCGCATCCTTGCGTCATTAATCCGCGTATGGATATTAGATAAGCTGCCTTCAGCGGGTAGTCCTCCAAATATCATTGGAAATCATATCTTATAATCTGCCTTATAAGCTGAGGATGGCATGGATAACTGCATGCAAACAAGTAAGCTCAGGCTCGTTATAAAATATTATCAGCAAACTATGCGTTACAAATCATATACAATATGCATGAAGAGGATTTGGCATTAAATAACCTACAATGGTTAATCAGCCCTACCAAATAAAAATTTAATCGTTTTTCTTAAGGAGGATACCCTAATATACATGCTGTTTTAAAATTTCATACAACTTAAAAACTTTCATGTTTTGAACCTTATGTATTAAACTGTTATCTCTATCGACCGGCCCATTGGCTTGGTGCTAGAGTGTTCGACAATGGCCCGGGAGACCGGGGTTCAATCTCTGGTCGAGTGATACTAAAGACTCAAAAATTGGTACTTGATACCTCCTTGCTTAACACTCAGCATTATCAGGTACATTTTAAGGGGAAAGTGGAACAATCCAGGGAAAAAAGTAGCGCCCTCCCCTACATCTCGGTGTAATAGCTATTGAAAAGGGAGCTTTCATGTAGCCCTCGACTATTGTCACCAACTTATTATATCTATCGCAATCTTCTCTCACACACATATATACACATAGCAGACTATTTTTTCATATCTGTTAATCGCAATCTGCCCAAGAGATTTCCAGAGGAATAATGGTTAAGATGTTAGACTCGAGCCAGCGAGTTCGAACCCCAATCACGCTATTACGTTCACTTATCGACAAACACCTTGGGGAAATGTATGAATCTCCGTATTTCCCAACTCATGGGTCAAATAGTATCACTGCTGTTTTTCTCCTAGGATATCTTTAGTATTATATTACCCACGAAGGTTGATATGCCATTAAACAAAGAAACCAAAACCAATCTGCTCAAATCTAATTATCGCAACTGTCTGTGTATTGCAATCTATTTCTATCTATCAATGTTTGTTCCTCAACTAAAATCTTATTTGCGTTATTCCTTCCTCAATTTTCTTTTCAAATTATACCAAGTATCTTTTCTTTTCTTTTCTTTTTTTTTTTTTTTTTTTTTTTTTTTTTTTTTTTTTTTCGGGTGTTTAAAATGATGGGGAAAATTAATTTTTGTACCATATATAATTGAAAACAGATTTAATAACCCAAGATGTTGAGATGTAGTGCCTA
>CAUZXS010003581.1:42500-87500 GCA_963585895.1 Sepioteuthis lessoniana
GTTTCGTGTCATATCAACACTCATTGATGAGGGACTCATACCCTTCTGCAGAGATGCAGTCGGTGTATTCTATCGCCCCAGCCGACTGGGCTACTAACTTTTTGTCATCATCATCATCATCATATCGTGCTGGCAGCACGGATATCCCTGACGCTCTTTCGCCACTCCTCCCTATCGTTCATCGCCCTAGGTAGGTCTTCAGGACAACAACCTGTATCCTCACATAGCTGCTGAATGTACGTTCGTGCTGGTCGTCCTGCTTTTGCGCGGCCGTGTGTGGGGATCCATAAGAGTACATCTCTTATGAGTTCATCTCTGCTTCTCCAGCAATGTCCTGCATGTCTGGTTCGCCTAACTTGAATAGTTTTCGTGATAGGGGGCAGGTGGCCGTACAGTTGGTGTCTTGTAGCGTCCATGTAGTGCATCCATATAGCAGTATCGATGTGACCGCTGCCTGGAAGAAACTGCGTTTCATAGTGCTCGATGTCCTACGGACAGTGATAACTACTTCTAATTATTGCTATCATTATTATTAAAATTCAATTTTAAAAATTACTTTAAGGATTTCTCCATGTTACCTTAAGTTTCGTGTAGCTGTTACAATCTTCGTACATAGTTTTCTGTTAACAGAAAAATTAGTTCGACATATATTTATAGCTTGGTCAACGTTGACCCAGTTAATGGCGTTTGGTGACGGCCAGTTTCTCGCCTCTGGAATCATTGTAGCAATAATAAGCGAGAAACTATCATTCACCAACCGCCGTTAACTCAGCATCTGTGCATCTAAGATATGTATTCTCTGTCACCGATATTGAGCACTCATTATACTTAAATATAGCAAACATTTTATATATTTAAATATATATATATATATATATATATATATATATATATATATATATATATATATAGTTTTTACAAGAAATGTAAGTAATTTTAAAAGGCTTTTCTTATATATATATATATATAATCTCCTTAGTTATTATTAGTGAACGCTCGTTTGTTTATTTTTTTTCTCAGTCTCGCTTCGGCAAAAATAAACTTTGACTTGTCTCCAAAAAATCCCACGTCAGCTAACCGAAGTTTTGGGGGTTGTGGTGCCCATTACGTCACACTGTTATTTAAAACCTTCAATTATATCATGTGTTACATAAACATCCAAAAATTTAGAATATATATATATATATATAACCACCTGTGAAAAGTGACAGAAAACAATTATGGTTATTAAGCATACCATCCTTTCAGGTATTTATTTTCCCAAAACGTCAATCAAATTCTTGATTTTGTAGAGACATGTTTTGTATTTCCACGTTTAATTCTTTCACCATTTTTCATGTTTGCATTAATAGCAAAGATAAAAAGCAAGAGTTATTGGAACGTTTTTAATACTCTTTCTTTTTCTTTTCTTTTCCTTCTTTGACTTTTTCTGTGTTTTTTCTCTCACTTTAGCTTGTTTTTTTTTCTTTCGTCTTCATTCTCTTTTCTCTTCTACATTCTCAATCTCTTTTTTCTTTATTCTCTTTTTCTTTTTTCTCTCATTCGTTCTCAACATTGTCTTTTCATTCTCTTTTTATCTTCTCTTTATCATTTTCTACATCCCCTTTTTCTCAATTCTTATTTCTTTCACTCTTTTTTTTTTCATTCTCATTTTACTTTTTTCTCTTTTTTCTCCTCTTTCCTTCGTTCTCTTTTCTCTCGCTCATTGTCTTTTATCTTTCTTTTTTTCATTTTTTGTTCTCTTCTCAATCAATCAATTACCCATTATTTGCTTATGTGATGTTTCTTTATAACCTACGTTTAATTATCAATTTTTTTTTGCTTTCTTGCACACCGGTATATTTTAATAGTTATTTAAACGCTGCGTGAGTCGATTTGCACTTTCTTTTATTGAACAGTCAGAAAAGATTAACTGTTCAAGTCTGATAACTCTAGCTGTCAGAAATATACAACAAACTCCAAACACTGTCGCCAGCATTCTGACGAGCGTAGACACACTGTTTCGCCATCGTCGACAAAACCTCAATTGGTGCCATGAAAAATCAGATGCTGCAGAATTCAGAGAATTGGATCTTGTGCTAATTAATTGGTACGGCTTTGGCGAAGTTAACTGATTGTAAAATAGCAGGGTTAACTTGCTTTTTAGAATATCGCAGTTATGATTTTCCTCAAATCAGTTCGGATTAGGTCAATGTGAAAAATCAGACTTGGGCAGTTTTCTCAAATAGCTGGTTGATTTTTTGACAGGATCAAGTGTGGATAAGTAAAGCGAGAGGTCTAACTGTATAATGGATTTCGAAGCTGGCTTGAGGTAACAACTAATTGGGAAGACAATATTGGAATATTGTTGGGAGCTATTAAATATAGGGGAAATTACCTTCTGAACTTGATTTGAACAATAACCGATTCGTGATGTATTTTCAGCGTGAGAATAGATTTGAATTAGGAAAAATGTACATACGAGTTTAGTAGACATTTAGACGGTGGAGAGAATGACTCGTCTCGTATTGAGAGAGGCAAAGAATATCCAATTTCGAAAGTTGTCAGTTGAAAAAAAAAAAAAACAACCCACGTACCTACGCACACACAAGTGAATGACTCAAGCATTTCACTAGGTTGCAAAAGTTAACTTAAGGCCAACACACATACACCTAGTCCAGACGCTGTATTCTGTTTTGTATAATTATCGATGCCGTATAACGGTTGATTGTATCTCACTTTATATACTTTTATTAAACTGTTTATATTAAATCAACTAGCATCATTGTTCTTCCGAAGAAGTGACAAACTAAATCTGTTCAGAACATTCGTTACCAGATGAGATTATCCTAGCTTATCGGCTTGGGGAAACACCCGTTTCCTAGGTCTATAAGAATGACAACACTTTTTTAATATCGAGCTAGATCGACGAATGAAACGGTGCCTTCGGGACAGTTTCGAATTGTAAACGCCCCACCATTCCAACACCTTTGTGTGTGGAGAGAGGGAGAGAAAGTGGGAGTTTACTCGGGTTCGAACTAAGATGTGTGTCAACCAGAAATATGATATGTTTGGAATTGAGAGGGTTGTACTTATACAGCTGCTTATTTGGGCCGACCCAGAATCAAGGAAACGATTTTTGTTGAATTATAAAACATGACATGAACAAAAAATGTTTCTCGTATAAAAAAGAGGCTCTAATTGAGTAGGTATCTCTGTCCATAAATAATGATTAACAAGGAAGCTATGTAGCTGCATAGGTGGATAATCATACGGAATTTTGATATTTTTTTTTTTTAATCGTAAAAAGAATTTATATTTGTCCAGCAAAAATTATCACATCTAAGGGTCAAAGATATCTGAAAATTATAGGTATTTGATAGTAGTCATCGAAACAATATAAATAGCAACAATCTATCCATAGCTAAGGCAAGAACAAATGGATTCATGCCTTTCTTGAGGTTATTAGTGTGAAATGAGCTGGATTTAAACTCTGGTTGCTGATTCGATTTCCTCCGACAATAACCATCACACTATCGCACCTACTTTCCAGTGAGAGTGCGTTTTGTTATCTTTAACGAGCGGAAGCTGTTTCTTCTGAATTTTCCACAGATCAGACGCATATTTAATTCCAGCAGCGTCATTCCTTGAATATCTGCACTGCGAATCAAACTTCATTAATATTTTTCTCAGCTGCAGCTTTAGACCTTTTAAGACCCAGGTTAATTAGAAATAGATTGATTTTCACCGTATATCAACCGATTTAGGGTTATTCTATTCCTAGGGACGAGGAAATTGAATCTGCTCTACACTTATATCATTAATATTTTCGTGGAGTTAAGAGATTGTTTTTTTTTTTGTTTATTTTTTGTACACAATTATATGATATCAAGTACTTCTATTTAATGCTAATAATTTACTCACAGTTGCATGGTTTCAAGTATTTCGATCATTAACTAATAATTATATGGTCTGTTTGGTAAAGTGTTCACCAATGGTCCGGGAGACTGAGGATCAATCCCAGGTCGAGTCATACCAAAGATTAAAAAAAAATGGTACTTGGTTCCTCCTTGCTTAACACTCAGCATTATAAGGTACGGATCAAGGGTAATGTGGAGCAATCCAGGGAAAGGAGTTGCGCCCTTGACTACGATCGCCAACTAATATGGTCTATGATGATACCCATCTATCTAATAAGTCATTTGTTTTCACACAGTTTCATGGTTTCGTGTAACACATAATAATTAGTAAAAAAAAATGTAGCTCTGTGTAACTTATGGCAATACACCAACTCCCGCTAAATACTGGAAGGAATTCACTTTCAATCCGCTGACCGTTATGCTCGGCTGGTTATGTTATCGGATGGTACGATCGATCTGCTCATCTGCCCATGTTCAATCGGTAACCAGTTTCAAGTCAATTAGTCGACGGATGAGACCGCATAATTAAGAAAATAAGCAAAAAAAAAAAAAAGCCGAACGCCAACAAACAAAGTGGACACGGCTTTGTAATAACAATCATATTTAGTTTAGTTATAGTCTTTTAAATGGTGTGTGTATATATATATATATATATATATATTCACCCTTCCGGATGGATGGCAGTAATACAACGGAGACCTAATTCCCGAATTAGCAGCTATTCAATTTCTCAAGAAAGTCTGGCTCAAGCCCTCTCAAATCATATAAATTTTATGCTTTTCTCTTCTTGCTTTCTAAAGTCTGGTATAAAGCAATCTCAAGTAGCGGTTATGCTGGATTTTCTAAGTCTTTTGCTTCAAGCTTCTCTCAATTAGGGAGTCGGGTAAAAAGGGATTTTAAATCATGTATGATGATTGCTTTTCGCAGTCTTTGCCTCTGGCTTCTCTGCGTTAGGTGATTTCAAGTAGCGTGTTATCTCAGGCTTTCTCTGTCTCTTTCAAAGTGTCGTATTACCTCAGGCTTCTTCTGCCTCTCCACCCTGAGAAGTCTGGCGCAAGGCCGGAGCCCAGATCGACATGAAGTCTCGTAGCTGCCTTCAACCGGTCTCCGCTGGTCTCTCGCAATGAACGAAAACCTTAGCTTAAATGCATTTTTTCTCTACCACGAGGTAGAGGTTTGCAGATATATTGATATCAGTTTTATCCTAATTTGGATTTCAATAATTGATTCCACCCCTTTGACTTTCAGTGCTTGGTTTCCTCTTACTTCTACCCTAAAAAGGGACAGACTTTTCCTCCTACTTCTTGAATATTTCACTTTAACCCATTATCCCTACCCAGACATTAGGAATTGTTCAAATCATAACGATAAACTAAAAATTTCCACGCTTTGAAATTAAAGAAATAATGTTATTCAAAATTTTTCGTTTCTAACCGACAATTGTATTCAGCTGCCTGGCTATCACCGTGACAGGCCTTTGACCACGGGACCAAATTTGCTTGCCGGGTAATCATCAAACTAAACAACTTTCGCCTGACACTTGTCGTTGACATGACAATCTTCGCCAAGATTTTCTTATTTCAGTAGAAAAAAAACTATATTTTTCAACGCTTCTTTCTCATAAAAATAGTATATTTTTGACTTGATCTAATCTCGTTAAAAGATTTTAAAATATCCTTGATTTTTCATGGTGATATACTGGGTTATTCTAAAATGTATTTCCGTTAATTTTTCCTTTTGTAATGTACTGACTTTATTCTTCTAAAATCCATATCGGTCAATTCTTATTTTTCTGGTTAATAAATTTATTCGGCTAGGTTCTCTGATCTCTGGCTAGGTCACAAACTATTTTTAATACACATTATTTACAGTTAAATGGCTTCAAGAATTTCGAGTAATTACGTTCATGTAAATATTTTGATGTAGTTTTTAATTTTTTTTTTTTTTTTTTTTTGGCACACAAAGAAGACCTGGAAGTGAAGGCAATGAAGGGTTCCGGAGCTCCAGAATAGCAGTCTCGCCACGAGATAGTTTAGTTTGGTTTATATTTGGTTTTAATACATATCAACCCTTTGTAGGTTATTTAATACCATATCCTATTTCATACATCTTAAACATTATATTTAAAGACGTTTTATAGATAACATTTTCAAACGAACCAGAGCTTTTTTTTTTGCCCAGATTTAAATGGTTTCACTTATTACTATCTAATACGACTAATTCTATTTACTGTTAATCATTTGTTTGCTCACTGTTAAATGTTTTCAAGTATTGCTATTCAACACTAATAATTTAATCAAACATCAGTCATTTGTTTACACACGCTTAAATGATCGAACAGTTATATTTCAAGCAATTCAGTCATTTGCTTGCACTCAGTTTGAATATCAAAGTGCACAGTTTAGGCGTCAAACAATTCTATTTGCCTTATAGATAGACCCTATCAGGTGCTACCACTCTGAGACAGAGTAGACCAAAGCGCAATGGCAATGAAGGCGTACTCCGCATTCCTCAAAGCTCCAGCATTATTGGAGCCTCGCCATCAGATTGAATGTCATATCAGGACAATCGTTGGGAGAAGTCTTAACACCTCTACAAAGGTGCAGTCGGTGTATTCTACAGCCCCAACCGACTGGGCCCCAAGAAAGCTTAGTGCCAAACCCAAAACACCTCAGTTTTAAGGAATCTTACCCCTCTGCAGGGAATACAGTCAGCGAATTCTACGTCTTAAAATAATTTCTTTGCACACAGAAATATGGTATCAGATATTCCTATCCGATACTAACGATTTTAAGCAGATTTATTTGATTCGCAGATGGTACCATCATAGGCGCGCTGCCACTCGCGATTAGAATGAACCTGGAAGTAATGGCAATATGGGGGAACTCTACTGTCCCCAGATCTTCCGAGTTTGAACTTGACCATCTGATGTAATTTAATGTCATACCCAGACATCCCTTTTGTGGGGTGTCTTGGGAGTCTTACTTTTCAGTAGCGGATACAGTCAGCATATTCTAAGCCCCACCCACAGAACGGAGTTAATTAATGTTCTACTTTGTCATAGTTTGAATTTCATCTTTGTAACACAATTTTGTTAAATCCTTGCCTTTCATTTACCTTTTTATAATCATTTGCCTATAATAGCCAACTAGTCTAGCTTTGGGTGACCCTCGGTATCACCTAAAAAGCATAGGATGGTTGAGCTCCATTTTGGAAGATATGGGGAGTGCGTAACACTCCTTCACGACTATTACTCCAAAGTAGACTCGAGGCATGTCAAGCTTTGTAGGTTATTCAATGCTAATTACTATTTATATGTAGATATATTATATGATTTGTAAACATATATCTTGGTGATATTTTTTCTTTTTAAACGAACCAGATCTCATTTGTTTGTACACGGTTAAATAGTTTGAAGTATTCATATTCAACACACATAATTCTATTCAATATTAATCATTTGATTGCATACAGGTAAATTGTTTCAAGTATTGATATGTAACACTAACAATTTAGTTTAACATCTGTCAGTTTTTGCAAGCTGGTAAATGGATGTACATATGATTTCTAAGTAAATAGTATGTCGGTAATTTCATTTTTAAAATCTTAGAGATTTGTTTCCCCACAATTACTATTATTTGTGCACAGTTAAAAGGTCTCAAGTATTGCTATCAAATACTAATACTTTAATTTAATATTAATCATGTATTTGCTCACAGTGAAGTGCTTACAAATATTGCTATTTAACAATAAAAATTCTATTCAACATTATTCATCAAATTAAAAGGTTCCAAGTATTACTATGTAACACTAACAATTCAATTTAACGTCAGTCCTTTGTTTACACACAAGTATAGGGTCAAACAGTTTTATAGATAGGACCCTATGAGTTACTACCACTTCGGGTCAGAGTGGACATGGGAGTAATGGCAACTCCTCCTTCCCCAAAGCTACAAGACTTTAACCTCACTATCAGATTCAGTTTAGAATCATATCCAGAACAGTCATTGGGTAGGGGTCCTAACCCTTGACTGAGATGCAGCCGACGTATTTTACAGCCCAAACCGACTGGGCTGCCTTGATTAGTGGTGATATTTTTTTTAAATCATTACTTTAAGGTGTGTCTAATCAGGATACAGTAAATCTTGTAAATCAGTCAACATTATTTTATTTAAGAAGGAAACAAAACCAATCGGTTATATTCGTAAATACTGCAGATTATTTTGAACTCAACTAAATAAGTAGTGAAAGTAACTTGGGAGTAATTTTTCTAGACTTCTACGTCAGTCAGATACCCCATAATGATTGTTTGATCAATTTATGGATGTTAACGGCATGTTAACCCATCTAGGGTTATTTCATGCCAAGAGTTTGGGAAATCGCGTCTATTGTACGTTCATATATAAATTTTTGGGTAGTCGTTTTTTTTTTGCAAGCAGTGCTATAAAATACCAATATTTTATAAACAGATCTATCTGAACCACGTCTTTAGCATGTTCTGCCGTTCTGGGTCAAGGTAGAATGGACACTAACAGCAATGACGAGGTAATACACATTCGCGAAAGCCCCAGGATTGGAGGCTCCCAATAAGATACAATTTAGTGTCATACTCAGGAAGCCCCTTGCTTTTTTTTTTTTTTTTTTTGGTGTGGTGTACCTCTTTACAGAGGATATTCAGCATATTCTAAGACTTACCGGCTGTGCAGGTTGTGTGTTGGGTATTTGTTTTGAGCTGTCTTTTAAGAAAATAGGTCCAACAAATCTGGAAAAAAGATTTGAAATCTGAGAAAACTACTCTCACAAAAAAGAAAGAAAAGCACATTCAAACATAAATCAACACTGTCTGCTTGAATTAACGAATGTACTGAAATGTATACAATCAAGGTACACGTAATACATTTCTTAAATGCTTGAACCTTGATATATTTCGATGTGTACATGAATAAATGTTTATATTTTTGTTCCGCAAATGGCTGCAAAAGAAAAAAACGGGTTGGTTACATCGACATATTTTTGGCCACATTTCATCTATGTTAAGGATTTTTTCCCTTTTTTTTTTTCTTTTCTTTTACTGCCATTATTTTAATAAGAAAATGAACAGTTTCGTAACCGGAAAATTAAAACTATGACCTTTTGACGATATTTACCAACTTATAGATCAACACAAAAACATATATTGGTGTTAAAGCCGTGTCTATTGCTGAGACCAAAAGTGGGATGTATAAATCGTTTGTCAGTTAATTCAAACCCCGCATATGAGGTAATATTTAATCTACTATTATTTTGATATATATAATAGAGAGAGAGAGCGAGAGAGAATAATGCAAATAAATTAAGTTTACATAAAGGGGTGCTCGATGTTATAATAGGTGAGCAGGTAAAAAAAAATATTTATGAGAACAAGAGGTTCGTTACTTGAAGCTTCATTTGGTTTGCACAACCATAAGATGGAAATGTCTGATGATTGTGCGCGCACCTCCTAAATCTTCAAGCGAGAAAATTCTTGTGTTGTTAATTTTATTTGCAATTTTGAGCAGTTATGTTAAGCTAAGCCTCACAGCCCTTACAGCTGCTCGCAGAATTTATGGAATGTAAAGAAATAAAAAAAAATATTTCTTACAGCATTGCTTTACAGGTCGTGACTCGTTTTCTTTCTTGTTTATATCTTATTCTTTTAAAACTCTTTGTAGAGGATAATTCGGTAATTGTAAAGTATTTAATTGAGATAGGAGTATCTAGATACCTTATCTTGAGTATTGCGAAAATGTCAAAACATATACAGGAGCTTGCAATGGGTTCCTCCATGAGCTTCAAGCTGGTTTTTAAAAAATTATTTAGAATTAAAGAAGACCTCAACACATGTGCACCCTCATTCTATAAACATTTAAATGTAAAAATAATGATTATAATTTTTCCATTAGAATAGAAACAACAGTACGTAATGTTGGTAATCTCATAATTAAGGAGGCATTATTAATAGCTAAGTTACACCCTCAGATTAACAGTAGCTTCAGGTTAATTATTGAATATATCATTAATTAACATACATATTTTAAATACATATTTAAGTTTAAAAAAAAATAAAAATAAAATAAAATAGATTAGGACAACTGAAATCACGTCAATTCCGCATGGCGTTTAAACATCCCACGTAGCACTATGGTTACAATACCCAACATGACAACATGTTTACGAAGTCGAAAAAATTTTGAACATCAAGCATCGTGTTCATTTTTTAAAAAAAAGTCTCTGGCGATGTAATTTTTACTTTGAAATTAATTAGACTCAAATAATTATTATTTCGCATTACAATGGCCCTCTAAATTAATACAATAAAAAGGTAAAATTACTTTTGTTAGAATGACTAAAAAGGAAGCCATAAAAACCTGTAGTTTGATTACGAGGTTCTTTTATGTAAGAAGGTAATGAAGACAAATGATTATCTTAATTAGGTAGCTGCACTCAAGATATTTCAAGTTATAATGGATACATTCTTTAAATGGCTATTTATATTAAAGTTACAAAATCTTTTATCGAATAAAGTTTTAGTTTTATTCATATTTTCCACTCTATGACTATTCCTTCTCCTATATTTCATTTATGGCGTTTCGGCCGTTTACCCTCTGATCTTCATCAGATGCTGACGGATTTATTCAAACAATCGATGGTGATGACCTATGTCAATTAGAATACAAATGCGATTTTTTTTTATCGTTTGATAATTGTTAAAATGAATGCTAGCTAATCTTCATGATAAGGTCGAACGTAGATATATGATTCATCACGAAAGGAAAAGGATGGGCACAGTCTTAAGGAATGGGGTCAGATTAATAGACATGGAGAGACTTTAGCAAATAAGATTCCCGATGGATGTTGCTCACATAATGTGCTTGGTTGAGTTCATCAGCAAACTGAATCGATCGAAATAAACAGCATTTTGGAACCTTTTTATTAAAAGCTTAATCTGCTCATGTCATCAGTTCTCTGTGAACGTGATTCGCGTCTTTCGCAGACTCTTAGATTAGTCCAAGCTGTCGGCTGGGCTTAAAATACGCCGACTGAATCCTTTTCAGAAGGATTACCCCCGCCCTTAAAAAGGGGATTGTCTCTGTTAGGTAGTGAGGCTCCATTTCTGGAACACTGAGGAGAGTGAAGAACCCTTTCATTGCCATTACTCCCAGGTCTACTCGAAATCTGACTCGTAATACTTTCACTGGTCTCATCTATAGGACAAATTAAACTGGTTTCTAATAGTTTGTATTAGATAGGAATACTTGGTGCCATGTCACTGAATGTGTAAAAAAAAAGAAATATGAAAATTATTAGTATTAAGAATACTTATTTGAATCTATAAATGTTTACTAAGCATTATTATTATTATTATTTAATTGAAACCACCATACAAACAAATGACAATTAATTAATAGAAATAATTACCTGAAACCATATACATGGGTATAAAATTAGTATTAGATAGCAATACTTGATGCTATATAAATGAAAATTATTTGCATTACTGGGCCATTGGCCTAATGAGTAGAGTGTTTGCTAATGGTTCGGGAGACTGGGGTTCAATCCATGGTCGTGTCATACCAAAGGCTCAAAAAGTGGTACTTGATACCGCCTTGCTTAACACAGCATTACAAGGTAAATATCAAGGGTAAAATGAACCAATCCAGGGAATGGAGTAGAACCCTCCGCTACACCTTGATGTAGTAGCTATTGGAATGGGAAAACCCCAAAATTATTTCCTTTTAAAATTAATTTCTTGAAAAATATGAAGGCAAATGATTATTTTTTAATAGAAATAATTTCTTGAACACATATAATTTTATTAGAAAGGTAACTTAATGAAAATTATTTTTATTAAATAGATTACTTGATATCATATAAAAGTAAATTATTTGTCTAAAGAATAGTTACTGGAAGCTATAATTGTTTACTAAAAATGACTAGTTACTTGAAACTATATAATTTTGTGTAAACAGGACTATTAATAAAAAAGAAAATTTTGAAGTCCTATTATTAGTTAAGTAAGCCTAGTCATTGGTCTAGAGGGTAGAGTGTTCGCCAATGGTCCAGGAGACCTGGGTTCAATCTCAGGTCGCGTCATACCAAAGACTTTAAAAATGGTACTTGATTCCTCCTTGCTTAACACTCAGCAATATATAAGGTGCCCGTGGTGTAATTGTTATCGTCGTAGGAAATGAACACGGCGACACGAGTTCAAATCCTGGACGAGACGGATTGCATTTCACATAGCACTAATACCCTTGGGAAAGGTATGAATTCAATTATTCTCCCTCCAGCTATGGGTAAATAGTAGGACAGACTAGGTTCTTCAGCCTTGGTTAGGCAACTAGTCTAGGAGAAGGAAAACTCTGAATTCAAACCTGTTAAACTCCGCTTAAAAATTGACCTTGTGTCATATCCTGCCCGAGCGGAGGGGTTGGTAAATAGGATAAGGTACGTATCAAAGGTAAAGTGGAGCAATCCAGAGAAAGGAGTAGAGCCCTCTCCTACACCTCGGTGTTACTTTTATTATTGGTAGTATAAGATACTATTTACCAACCCCTCCGCTCGGGCAGGATATGACACAAGGTCAATTTTTAAGCGGAGTTTAACAGGTTTGAATTCAGAGTTTTCCTTCTCCTAGACTAGTTGCCTCACCAAGGCTGAAGAACCTAGTCCGTCCTACTATTTTACCCATAGCTGGAGGGAGAATAAGGGGGTTCATACCTTTCCCTAGGGTATTTGCCCGAAAGTGAACGTAATAGCGCGACTGGAGTACGAACTCGCGTACTACGATTCCGCAGTGCATCGCTTTAACCATTACACCACGAGGACACCCCCTACTTGGTAGTATAAGATAAGAATATTTGAAACCATATAATTATCATCATGAGATAGAAATGCTTAAAAGCATACACTTGCATGAGGCACCCGAATTGTAATGGTTACCGTCGTAGGGTATGGACAGGGTGATTCGAGTTCAAATCCTGGACTAGTCTGTTTGCGTTTCACATATCTCTTATACCCTTGGAATAGGTATGACTCCAATTATTCTTCTCCGGCTATGGATAAATAGCAGAGCAAACTTGGCTTTTTATCTTCGGTATGGCAGCTGTCTAGGAGAAAGAAAACTGTGCATTCAAGCCTGTTAGACTCCGCATAAAACTTGACCTTGAGTGTTGCTAAATACAACTAATTTGCATACAAGTGTATGTATTTGATAAGAGAACTTGCTAAATAATTGTGTGTGAAAAAAGACTCATAAGAAATTGCTCACAAAATGTAAATATAATTGTACATTAAACAGAATTTCCTAACCTCTTGGTTTAAAAATATGCCGTTAAAATCAATTAATCAACCAACCAATCAATCAATTGCTATATTGGACAACTTCTTGCCTTCTTTACAATCTTGCCCAGTCCTACTCTCAGAAGAGGAAGCAAGACTTTTCTACGTGTTGATAGTCTCGAGAAACTTACACATGCCACAGATATCGCACTTAATTTGTATCCACACACAGTGTTAACAAAAATGGCGGGGAAACGTCAATTTGAGTACTTTTCGGTGGATTAGATAGACGCGTGCAGCGAGAGAAAGCCCTGTTTTAAAACGTTATTTCCAGTGAGAAAACAAACCCCGTGAGTTAGGTGTGTGTGTGTGGGGGGGGTGATATTGAGGAGTAGTAGTATCTGTGTTAGTTTATGCACATACTGCTGTAGAAAAAAAATGTCACGTGAGGCATAGCATTCCTGGCCCGTTTTGCTTCCTTACAGGATATTCAAAATTAGAACATGAAAAATAGGGGTGTGGCCATGTTTTTGTAAAAGTGATTTCTGGCAGCGTAGGAAGGGGCGCCTACCGTTGCACGAAGGTTGGCAAACATACCTTAAAGATGAACGTGATTGTATGTGGGAGTTCAGAATTCACGAGATACCAGACCTTTGTACCCCCATCTCTTGCCTACACTGTACAACCCTGAGGAATAAATACCTTTTAGGGTTACTTCGTGTCAGGCTTAATCAACTGACGCAATATGATCATTCGATGGTGAGGCTCTAGTTATGGAGCTCTGGGAAGTCTGGAGTACCCGTTCATTGACATTACTCCCAGGTTCACTCGGACTCGTAAATGTTAACGTCCCATCTATTGACATATAGTTATGTTTAAAAATTATTTGTATTAGATAAGAATACTTTATATTATGTAAATGTGAACGAATTATTTGTATCAAGAAAAGTTACTTGTAATTGCTTAATAAGGAATATTTATTTGAAACCATATACAAACAAATGACTATTATTATAGAAAAATAATTACTTTAAACTATACCCTTATTAGTATTAGATAGGAATACTTGATACCAAATAACTGTGCAAGCAAATTATTTTCGCTAAGTAAAAGTGCAATTAAGAAAGATGGTGTTAAACATTTAAAATATGCTTAAGATTACAATTAAATATTTACTGATGAATCAAATTTCGGCATTGAATAACCCAGAAAGTGTTGAGATATTGTTAGATAAATAAATAAACTAAACAATTAACTATTCAACATCTCTTGTACCGTATTAAACCAATAAAAGGAGGTGTGCTCAAAAATAAGACTGACTCTATTAAACCATACAGAGATGAACAATGAAGAAACATTAATTTCCTTCAAAATAGTCCCCTAGGCACTTAACTCATTTACTCTAATCCCGATTTTTGGTCACTATATATATATATATATATATATATATATATATATATATATATATATATATATATGTGTGTGTGTGTTCTAAATGGAATATCGAATCATATAACACTAACACCAACAACCACCCCACTGGTAGGGCTTAGAATATGCTGACTATATCCTCTGCAGAGAGGTAAGACACCCCCACCAAATAAAGAGTATGTTATGGCTATAACAGTAAACGACATCTGATTGCGAGTCTCCATTTCTGAATATCTAGTGAGTGTGGGTTGCTTTGTTTTGGTTTTATAGCAAATCAACCGTTGTCGGTTGTTTATGCCAAATCCATTTTTATACATATAAACAGTTCCATTTTTTAAAAAGCAGTTTGGCATAATTACACAGTTTATTTCTATTTAACCCATAGATTGGACCCTATCAGATGCTATCACTCCAGACCTTGGAGCGACGGTAATAAAGTGGTACTACACATTCCCCAAAGTTTCAGCATTACTGGAGCCTCACCATCAGATTGTATAGTATCATATCCAGGACACTGGTTGGGGGAGTGTTACCCCCTCTTGAAGATTGCAGCAGGTGTATTCTGCAGCCTCGGCCGACTGGGCCATAGTGGGTGTGACGTAACCCTTCATTAGCATTACTGCTAGTGGTAGTACCATCAGGGCCCCATAGATCCGTTTAAAGATTATTCGTATTCCTACGCCAAAATGTAAATATGAACGCGATTCTCTTAATCATGACGTTAAAATCAGTAACACCAGCAAATTCCTGTCAATACTGAAATTGATGTAACAGTTAAAGCTTTGGATCTTTATTTAATGGTATATCAACCTTCGTGGGTCAATTAACGCCAAAGACATTCTTGTAGAACAGCAGTGATATTAACTAACCCATATCTGTGGGGATAAGAATATTTTCGAAGGATATAAGATTGAAAGTGTATATAGTAGCATGACTTGTTCGAACTCGCTTACTTTGTGGCAATAGTTTAATATTTGAGCCATTACTCCACAGGGACTAACTTTGATTTTTAATTAATAACAATTCAATTTTAATTTCATTCATTAAAAATCTATACCATGTACATTAAATTTTCAAATATTGAATATCATTAAATAACTTTTTCCTAGATGCATCTCATAGTTTATTTGAAAAGGTGATATTTTGAATTTTAGTATTTTTATACAGTAATTTATTGAAACATAATTGTTTTTAAATCCATTTTTTTCGTGAAAATATGATTATATGTGTCGTTAACGACGCCGAAAAGATCTGGCTAGTTTTGGTTACAGCCAGATCATTCGTTCTTTTAAATGTTTTTTTTTTTTTTTCAATGAGTCGTATGTGAACGACAAACCATATGCAATCAGGCATTTTGTTAGGTGAACGATACCCAGCAGCTAATCTACATGATCCATTAATTTTGCTCAGCTGTCCTAAATGGATTTATATATGGAAACTAGTAAATTTAACACCGGTGGATCCTTTATAAATTCGTATGAAATTATTAGTACTAGACAGGAATAAGTGAAACGATATAACTTTTTGTAAACAAATTATTATAATTAGATAGAATTATCAATGTTTTTATAGGAATATTTGAAACTATTCAATTGTATATATACTATTATAAATAATTGTAACATTAACATTTATTATTAATATTAAGTTATTTGAAAGTATATAATTGCTTTCGGGTTGTTATTTGGTAGGACTACTAGCAACCATATAAACAAATGATTATTAAATCGGCCAAGTTACTTTAGACCATATTGTTGTTTGTGAATTATTAGCATTATATAGGAATACTTGAAATGATACAACTTTGTACATTGCTCAGTTGGCTAGGGGCTGTAGAATATACCGACAACATCTCTGCAGAGGAGTAATACCCTCCCAGCGACGAGTGTCCAAGATATGACACTAACCAATCTGATGGTGAGGTTCCAGTAATGCTGGATCTTTGGGGAATGCGGAATACTCCTTCATTGCCATCGCTTCCAGGTCCACTAAGCCCCGGAGTGGTAGCACCTTATAGGGTTCTATTAATGGGTCAAATAGAACTAATGCTAAACTGAATTGTTTGAAATAGAACTGCTTTCACATTTAACTGTGTGTAAACAAAAACTAGACTTATGCTAAACTGAATGGGTTGAATTAGAGCTGTTTGACAAAACGGAATGTTTTTGACAAACTGCGTACTCACGTTAAATTGAATTGTTTGAAATTGAACTGTTTATTCATATAAAAATGGATTTGGCATTAAATAACCAACAAAGTTTTTGTTTTTGTGCAAAATACTGAAATGGTCAAGTCTTTTGGTTATAAAGGTTCGATCTCTCTCAAAATTTCTGTGTTCTTTCCAAACGTTAATATAATAAATTGTATCGTTTCTAAATGTCAGCATATTTCCCTCATTTACATTGTTCTTTGTTCTCAACGTTTCGACAGATCACTCCTCAGCCTTCTTCCAAATTATTAGCATTTATAGTAGAACTTCAGTCGACACGCTTTGTTTTCCCTGCAGCGAAGTAAGACCACAACCCCCGCTGAAAATGAGGTTGTCTTGGGTATTGGTCTAAATTGTAGAACTCAGTCGGCTGGGGCTGTAGAATACACCGACTGAATCTCTGCAGAATGCCCTGTATCTCATAGAAAATCATCTGATGCCGAGGCTCGAGCTTTGGGGAATATAGAGTACCACTTCATTGCCATTGCTCTAAGATCCCCTCTGGGTTGGAGTGGGAGTATTTTGTAGGGTCCTATCTCTGGGTTTAAAACTATTTGACATTTAAACTGTATGCAAACAAGTAATTTATGCTTAATTGAATTGTTTGAAATAGAACAACTTGAGAATTTAACTGAGAGTGAATAAATAATTGAAGTTTAATTGAATTGGTAGTGATACATAACAATACTTTGAAACTTTTTAACTGTAAGTAAACGAATGAGTAATGTTGAATAGAATGATTAGTGTTAAATAGCAATATTTATAACCATCTGGCATTAAATAACCTACAATAGTTGATCTGCCATAAAGCTTAACCACCAGCCTAAATTGTATCTAATGGTGAATCTAAAGTTTATGGGCATGTAGTGTACCCTTTTATTGCCATTACTTCTACATCTACATATTACCCGGAGAGGTAATATCTGTTAGTCTCATCTATGAGTTTAATAGATCTATTTAAAAACTGTGTTCGACAAGAATACTTGATACCATATAACTGTAAGCTATTTGTATTAATTATAGATGTTTAAACCCATATAATCTTTTACAAACAAATAACTATAATCAAACTGAAACAACTGCTTGAAACCATATTATTATTATTATTAATATTAATTAGGAATGCTTAAAACCATACAACTGTGTGCAAATTATTTGAATTAAACAGGAATGCTTGATATCACATAACCGTGTGCAAAAAAAAAAAAAAAAAACCTCTGAAACAACTCCACAAAAGTGTAAAGTACAATGAACTCAATTCCATAAACTCTGGGTAAAAATTAACATCAATGGGTTTACATGCTATTAAATCTCTCCGGACAGGGTCCTACATGAGGTTAGATTTGAAGCTGAAAAAAACTGGTTTAAATTCAGAATTTTCCTTTTCATTGATTGGTGGCATACTAAAGCCAAAGAGCCCTGTCTGCTTCCCTATTTATCCATAGATGAGGGAAGGATGTATGTGTCCATGCTTTTCCTAAGGGCATAAGCAGAGGATGTCCTCGTGGCGTAATGGTTAAAGCGATGGACTGCAGAATCGTAGAACGCGAGTTCGAACGCCAGTCGCGCTATTACGTTCACTTTCGGACAAATACCCTTGGGAAAGGTATGAACCCCCTTATCCTCCCAACTATGGGTTAAATAGTACCACTACTGTTCTTCTAGGAAAATGGCTTCGGCATTAAATAACTTACAAAGAGTTGATATGCCATTAAACAAAGAAACCAAACCAAACCTAAGGGCGTAAGCGTGAAAGTGAAATATTAACGGCTTCTTCTATGTTTTTAACTACAGTCACTGTGTCCGTTTTTTAAAATGATAACCATTACATACCTTCAATGGCATATCAACCTTCGTGGTTTATTTAATATCAAATCCATTCTTGTAGAACAGTAGAGGTACTTCTAATCCATAGCTGGAGTGGGGATAAAGGAGTTCTTACCTTTCCCATGGGTATTTATAAGAAAGTGAACAATAGCGCGACTGGAGTTCGATCATTACGATGTCACATTCCAGCACGTTACCCACTACGCCACGAGAAGTTCTTTTCAGTCGAAAGCGAGAGGAAAGCATCGTTCAACTTTTCATAACTAATTATCTGTGCAAACAGCAGCATAGGTGACTAATGTTACTCAGTTTGCTCGCCTTTTTGACTCTTTGCAAAGTTAAGAATCCTTAAGAAGCGCCGTCAGCGGGTTGACGTATGACGAAGAGGCGGCAGAAATAGAGCCGGTCATTCTTGTTCGCAAATACGTAAGGGGGATATTATCTGAAATGACGTTGCGAAGGAGAGAAAAAAGAAAAGGAAATTGAAAAAAAAAATGAGCTAGAAAGGTGAAGAAAGGAAACGTGTGAGAAAAAGAGGTAGAATGAGTGAAGGTCGTCGTGAAAGAGATAAGAGAAAGTAACAAATCATGGAGATGAAAGACGTGAGAGAAGTAAAAAGAAAAAGTAAAATAATTTCTTAAAAAATTGAAGAAAAGGTAGAAAAGAAAATGTTTATAATAATAAGATATAATGTTATAACGTAATGGAAGAACTTTATGGTAAACATATAGAAAATATCCCGTATTATAATAATAAAAATATATTGTTGAACTGCGTAATGAAAATATACTGTCATACAGTATGAGAAAATGGAAATTGCACTTTTTTTGATTCGCCCAATCCACGTACGTGCCACCCAGTTTCTACCATTTTCAACATGATTTTAACCAATTGTTATGGTACCCAACCTGCGGACTGTAATGAACTCTTCCTGTTGCTATTAATAACGGGAGAATATTCATCTCGGAAGTTCTCCCACTTTGGCAGTCAGACTGACGTTCAACTCCTTTTTATCTATCTCGTTAATATACTTGGATCCATGTAAACCCGAGTTCGTGTCTTTCTTCCGGAACCTTTACTGGTCCCAACACCAATCTTTCAGGAATGTTTACTATAATAACAAAACGTGTTGCAATTTAAATTAATAGATCTAGCTCAGATTTGTTATTAGGTTTCATTCCTACTTTTTCTTGGGTTTTGTTTTATTTTATTCCCCACCCCTCGTTTATTACCCAAAATACATGTAGATAAAATTAATTTTCATATCTCTTTGGAGATGTTTAAAAAAATGGAATAATGGATCCTATAACGCCCACACCAAGAACCACATCATTGGCAGGGCTTATAATACAATTACTGTGTCCTTTGCAGAGAGGTGAGAGCCCCCCCCCACTACACCTAATAAGGAAGTATCTTAGCTATAGCAGTAAACGGCATCCGATTAGGAATCTCCACTCGAACTCGGTTTGTTTAATGGCATATCAACCTTCGTAAGTTATTTTATGCCAAATCCATCCTTCTACAAGAAGATTAGTAGTACAATTTAACCCATAGCTTGGAGTGAGTCTCCAGTTCAGGATATCTTGTGAGTGTGGAGTACCCCTTCATTAACATTATTCCCAAGTTAACTCTGGGTGGTAGTACCTTCAGGGCAACATCTATGGGTCTAATAGATCCGTTTAAAAATTATCCCTATTCACATGCCAAAAAAATCTAAGAAACTGCACAAAAATGTAAATATAAACACGATTGTTTATAAAAACTCTAGTCCTAAGATAACCCTTACAGACTGCTTGAGGTAATATGGTGTAAGCAGTGTGTAAATAGATCCTATAAATATATAGCAAGTATGGATAAGACCAGCGAAAGAAACCGCCCAGGATAATCAAAAGTTTTTAAATGTTAAAAAGATGTCCATAAACGTCCGATATCTCGTCAAAAAACTTTCGGGCTAAATGTTGAAACCTCAAAATGCATTAATTATTTTTAATAAATAAACGAGCTCAAGAGTGACATTTATTTAGCGTAAATGCACACAAATTTGGGGTTAAATGTTTCATTGTTAGATGAGATCTATTTCTCTTCCTCTATATATGTCTTACCCCGCTCGATGTAAGATAATGTCCATCTCACAGCTGTACCCACTCTCTTGGCAATCTTTACAAGAGGAAGATGGTTCACTCCCCTCTTCCATAACTTTATACACTTTTTGTTGCGGCTAGCTGGTTCGGTGGGTTCATTTCATATCAACAGTTGTCTGACAACAGAAAATGGAGAAACCTCATATTTTTTATCGGTTAAATATTACGATCCACACTCAATTCTGGAAAATAATAAAATTAGATATTAATTGAAAATATTTACGTAGAGTTTTTTCTACGTTTGTGAGATCTTTGAACGAACCCGAAGCCCCCCTACCATAAGCCACGCTAGATATAAATAAACGATGCAAACAAATAATACTTCACGTAAATACGATTCTTTTAAACTTTACCCTAAGAAACTTTTTATATTTATATAATACCATCTTCTTGTTGTTAGCGATCTTAGTGAAGAGTAACCCGAATGCTCTCTTTTCGATAGCTACAACACCAAGGTATAGAGGAGGAGCTACTTCTTTCCCTGGATTGCTTCACTTTACCCTTGATCCTTACCCTATAATGCTGAGTGTTAAGCATGATAACATCAAGTACCATTTTTTAAGTTTTTGGTATGACTCCATCTGGGATTGAACTCAGATCTCCCGGGCCATTGTCGACAATCTAACCATTATGCCAATGTCTGGCAACAATACCATCTTCCAACCCATAAATAACGTGGATAAAATAAGTATAGCAGGTTTACCTCCGTTGAATACGAATCCTGATCCTAAACTTTAATAAATTCGACTCTATGCTCTTTCATATGTAATAATATACTTATGAATTAATTACTACAAAAAAAAAAATGAAAAACATGTTTTTGAGAATATTAAGGAGAAAAGGGAAGGAAAATGAAGGAAAAAACAGCTAAAGAGGTTAAAGAGAAAATTATGAAAAGAAACTATCGGGGAAGGTAAAAGAGAGGAAGGATAAAAGAAAACAAGGATTCAAAAAAAGAAGTAAACGAGAAAGAAAGTGAAAAGATAAAAATGAAAAATAGATTGGGGAGGGAAAGACGAAAGAGAAAGAAATGAAAACAAATTGAAGAAACAAACAAGAACGATGAAGGAGAAAAGGAAAAAATGAAAATACGTAAATAATTTGAGAGAAAGGGAAAAAAGTCAACAAGAAAAGGAAGAAAATGAGAAAAACAAGAAAACTGTAAAAAAAATAATGGAATAAAAAGAATAAATGATAAGAGATAAATGAGACAAAGGTAAAAAGAAAACGAGAGAAAAATGAAAAAAAAAGAAGAAAAAAAACGAAATAGGATACAAAAATAAATTGAAGACAGAAGCAAGGAAAAAAGAAGAGAAAAGAAAAGAAAAAAAACAAGCAAAGAATTTAAGAAAAAGAAATAAATTAAATATAGAAAGAAAAGAGGGACGATAAGGAGAAAAAGATGAAACAGGAAAAACAATAAAAAATGGAACAGAAAAATAGAAAAAAATGATATGTCACATGAAAGCTTCGTCTTTTTTTCCTTTACGAATATGGCAAAAGGCCATGAAAGTTCGAGAATAACCTTGTGATTTTCACCGGCTTGTTCCATCAACAAGTTGAAGAAATGTAAAGCTGGAGTCACCCTGAGAATTAATGAAAGTCACCTCGAGAGGGAAAGAAGGTCATTTTGGTACGGGAGTGAAGATGTGAATGAAATATGGCAAACCCAAAAGACAGACAGAAATAGGTAAACATTATCAGTGACATTGAAGAATATGCTAACAGACGCTCAGGTGCAAACACAGGTACCGAATTATTCATATCAGGTAGTTAACTGGCACTTCATGTGGCGTATCGTTTAGCAAACTAGGCTAGTAGACCATTGTCAGTGAGCTCGATTCTCACAAAGTGTCCCATATGTCTTGGTTTGTACCAAATTAAACTAACCTTAGTAAATAAAAATCGTTTACTAGTTTTCAAACCTTGGTGAAAAATCTATGTGGAATAGATCTACTGTATTGTCTTCAATGAAGTTGCTCTTCATAATTTGAAATATCATGTTATGCTTAATGTTCGGGCACGGAAAGGATGTAGAGTATGGTTTTCAGCCTGCATACCTGATAGTGCATTTAACATCCGTGTTTTCAGTAAATTTGGTTTGGTTTCTTTGTTTAATGACATATCAACCTTCTTGCATTATTTAATACCAAAGTCATCCTTGTTGAAGGATGATAGCTGCTGTGGGGGATAAGGGGTTTTCATACCTTTCCTAAGGATATTAGTCCGAAAGTGAATGTTCTAACGCGAATATTTGTCCAAAAGTAAATGTAATAAAGCGAAATCGTAGTACTCGCGTACTACGATGTCGCAGTCCAGCAAGTTAGCCCTTACACCACAGGAACTCCCCACTAAGCACTCATTAGGAAAATGATAATTTTTAGTTGCTTTTTAATTGCATCTCAATCGGGTCTAGCCTTGTAAATGAGGTTTTAAAATGGAAAGTGGGTTTTTGCAGGAGAGTAAGACACCCCCCCAACAAAGTGGTGTCTTGGATATGATACTAAACAGGATCCGGCTTGGACCTCTGATGAGTATGGAGTACTCCGTCACAGTCATACTCACAGGTCTACACTAACCCAGGGTGATAGTATCTGTTAGGGTTCCATTTTTTTTTTTTTTTTTTTTTTTTTTTGAATAAACGTGTTAATTAAAAACTATTTGTATTAGGAATACTTGAAGTCATATAAACAAAGGATCATTTTTGAATAGAAATAGCTACTTAAAGCCATACAATAGTGAATAGATTATTAGTATTAGATAGAAATATTTGAAACCCTACAACTGTGTGCAAATTATTTGTATGAGATGGGAATACTTTATACCATATAACTGTGTAACAATTACTTGTATTAAGAATAGTTACTTGAAGCTATAATTGTTTACAAAAGATTATTGTTAGGTGTATATTTTTATATATATGGTAACTTGGCTGACCGATATCGACGACGATTCGAAAGCTCTCTTTTCAATAGCTGCAACACCGAAGTGTATGGGAGGGTGCTACTCCCTTCCCTGTATTGCTCTACTTACCTTTGATACGTACCTTATAAAGCTTAGTGTTAAGGAAGGAGGCATCAAGTACCAATTCTTTTTAGTCTTTCGAATGACTCGACCTGGAATTGAACCCTGGACCCCCGAGCTATTGGTGAACATCATTATATATATATATATATATATATATATATAGACTCAGATTTATGAATAGAGATATAAGCTGTTTTTTCTAAGAATATAAACCATATTTATTTTTGGCCAAATTGGGAAAGCACTGCTCCGGTTTTTCGCATCCGATGAAAAGTAGCCGTAACTTTTACTTGTACTTTGCTATTTCTATTATATAATGATTTGTTTGGACCATGCTTTCAGGTATTTCAAGCAATTATGATTATGAGAATAATTCATCGTAAACAATCTTAGCTTCAAGTAACTCTTCTCAATACAACTAATTTGCACAGAGATGGTCTCAAACGTTCCTATCCAATACAGATAATTTTCAAACAATTCTCTTTGATTCATATAAGTGAACCTGATAGTTACATCAACTCTGGGCTATAGTGAACCTGGGAGTAATGACAATAAATATTTACTTTACTCGGGCTTCTAGAACAGGAGGTTCACCAGTGGATGCAGTTTAGTGTCATAACCGGACCCCCACCATTTTTTAAAAAGTAATCTTAGTAATCAAGGGATGCTGTCAGCGAATCGTAAATCCCACCGACCGGATAACCACTTTTCTTGTTGTCATGGAAACGCTAGTAACGCTACTTAGTTCGCGAAAGTATTTCAGTTGGTAAAGAAAGTAGCAAGTAACAGACGTGATAAAGAACGGACAGATTCAACTGCGTAGATATTTTTTTTGACTGGACTTATATTGAAAAATAATGTAGACTTGAAATTTTTTCTATTTAAAATCTGTTGGTTGCGTTTAACTAAGCTTCTGCCTTTCGCTTGTTTTGACATGTTTATTCAACATCCTCAGCAACTACTTCAGTAGTTGACGGACGGCAAATACTAGTGTTTCTATGGCAACGAATGTAAAATTTAGTTCATTGTCATATATGAATGTTTTTAAATTCTTTTATTAGCACTTAGGATCCGCGTCTGTGGGCCTCTCTACTCTAGTCCCTTGACTGAAAACTTGCAAAAATTCAAGATATTATAATCTGATATTGAATGGCCTTGAAACAGCTCAAAGTTAACACTTCTAAGGAAATTATTCCCTCGCTATTCCCGTAACATGGTTTCGGTTGTTGGGGCAGCATTCATATAGCGTGTTTTCAGTATAAAAAAAAAATGACAGAGCTCATCCCTCTCCAGGTCTACAACTGGTTTGAATTCAGTTTTCCTTCTGCACGCCCAGTCTGTCCAACTATTTAGCCATGGCTGGAAGGAGAATAGTTTGATTCAGATCTTTCCTAAAGGTATTAGCGATATGTGAAATGCAAACGGTCGTGTTCAGGATTTGAACTCGGATAGTCGAGTCCACCTCCTACCACAATAACCGTTATGCTACGAGATAGGGAACGTTAAATATTAGGATATTTTTTTCATGTCTAAATTTTATATATCTTTAGGTACCACTTGGCACACTGTGTCTGATAAAACAAAGCCATAGAAAATTAATTTTCTCTTTAGAAATGGGATTTTCCAGTATTTGGTATAGGGTGTTTCACGTTTGAAGCGACATGATCGAACGCAAATCAAAGGCCACAAACGATAAAATAATAAAAATTACATTTATTGAAAATTAAAAGGATAACATTTAAGGATCTGTAACCATTCAGTCTCAAATATAAAGCAAAAATGTCAAGAGAAGCCTTAGAATACGTTTCAGATGTCCTTTGTTTTGTTAAAGACCCAATTTAATATGCCTTGCAAAATTGCTGATAATGTGTTCACATTCCTCTTTGATGGTCGGAGGCCAAGATAGTAAGGAACCAGTTGCCCAATAACTTCATATGTGCCATGAGCTTTAAAGTTTGTGACTAACTTGAAAATTTCGTTCCTGTTTGCTAATGTGATGAAATTGAACTTCCTTTTGTATCTTGCTTGAACAATCTGGAAAGACTTAACTTCCTAATACGTGTTCACACGAAAGCATGATTTTGCTATGATATTTGCTAAAATATTTCGAAACGTTAATTATTTTCCAGCAATAATCAGAAAAAAAAGAGGATAAAATCAATGGACAAGATAAGAGGCCGCTGATTTGTTTTAACAACTAATGCTGGGAGTGGATTCTCTGTGGCAGTTAATGCTTCGTAATACACAGTAAGGAATTGTTAGAGTAAGATTTCTAAGTACAAAATTTCTAGGGCTCGGAATTATTTGACGTTGAATTAGTGGACGGCTATGATGTTGAATTTTTTTTATCCGCATTGAAAGTCTGAAATCCCCCGTAAAAATCCAACTTCTCCGTACCTATTAACAAAATATCAATTACATCATCATGTTCGCGAACATCAATATCATAATTATTATCCTATCTCAGTGGAGGCATCATCTTAAAAAATATCGTAGCAATAAATCCAGAAGGACATTATCGTTGCCCATGTTCTGTAAAGTTATATATATATAAACACACACACACACACACATACACACACACACACACACACACACACACACACACACACATATACTTTGGCCACCTATTTATATATTCCTAGTTTTATTTAAAGAGTTTTCGGTGGAGTCCCTGTAGCGTAATGGCCAATGAGCTAGACTGCGATACCCAAGTATTTACTGAGTATTAATACAGTAAAGTTTGGTAATATATGATACCTAATAATACCTATTTTGATTGTATGATATTCCATTTACTTTTTATGAGCGACGCTGTATATTGCATGAAAACATTCCTCTAGTACTTAAGTTGTCACACTATCTTATCAAATGAAGGAGTACCATATTCATTACAGAGAATATTATACTTCAAATGTCTTTAAACCTCAGTACCCAAGTAACTGGTATTTGTGCCGCTATCTAAAAGTAACTATAGCCAGACCGTCTGAATTCCGATTGCAGAATACGTATTGCTGTTGCCCAAAAACCATAAAGTAAGTTTTCAATGACATTTTGTTCGATAGTGAGAAGTTTAGTCATTTTTTTAGAATAATTCAAATTCGAATTAACTGCTTTTTTTATCGAAATGTTAAAATAGAAACGTTTTTTATAAAAAAATTTTATTTTACTCTTTGCGAGTTTTTTACACCAACTTTAACTGTTGATCATTCACTGGAGTCTAAGTGACAGCAAATCTCTTCCTGGACCCTTCTAAGTATTCTAGCTTATCATACAAGTACTGTGTTCTTGATGGTCTCCATTCTTCCTCTAATTTCCAATTCCTCCAGATTTTTTCAAGCTTTTGGAGACCATTCCACTACAATTGGCATCACCGTAACCTTTATGTTCCTGCTTTTATTTTTTAATTTCCTCTAAAAGGATTTAAGTATTTATCTATCTTTTCGCTTTCTTTAGTTTTCACTTTATGTTCCACCGGAAATGCAAAATTCACTAGATAAAAACGTTTTCTTGTTAACTGACACTATCTATGGTATTTTGACCGAGACTAAGCGATCAGTTTGAATCTATGTTCCAGAGAATTATCTGCGCATCATTCTTTTGGACGGATTTTGGTTTGTGCATAAACCATTTGGTAGTATGGTAAAATTTTAATCTCTTGCACTATTCGCAGTAGATTATCTTTCCTACCCAGTCATGTCTACTCTTTTATTCCTTTAGTGCCATTTTGAAGCATTTGTTTATTATTTGATTAACCATTTCATTTCTGTCTTCACATAAACTACAATAGCTATTGTCACATATTAATTTTAGTTTTGATATAATTGGGCCTCATGGCATTGTTTTGTGCAGCTATTAAAAGATTCTTGAATTTCCCCTTTCTTAGTCATGTCCAAGTCAGTAGTTTATATATGAGGCCGCTAAAATGAGCTTTGAACGAAGAAGTTTCATAATTATTTGAACATTGGTTCGTTGCCACTGGTTTTGATCGGTCGGGACTATAAACAGTTGCTTATGAAAAGAAATACTCACTAACTCATTGGTGTCTTCAAATAAGTGAGATAATATCCAAATTTTGAAGGAACTGCTGTGTTTGGTAACATAAGTTAGATAAAGTTCCAATCAGACACCATGAAAGCCTATACCTTGGTGATTTTCATGTTATCTCTGTTATGATTTATGGGTGAGGAAAAACAAGAGAAAACAAAAGATAATGAATATGACAGAAAAGTGTAGAATGAAAGCGATGGACTTGTAAACGGAAAGAAAGATAGCAACTCTAAGAAATAAAGATAAAAATACAGTAAGCCGGTGAGAGTAAAGACAAAAAGGCATAATGCCAACGATAAAATTATAAAAAAAAAATCGGTTGAAAAGAACTATGAGTTTATGGCAGAATAAAGTGTATTTTTTTTTTTTTTTTTTTTTTTTTTGCGTTTGTAAACTGAACGAAGCAGACGGTCAAGATATGCATTGACCAAGCAATTGCATCCTGCTGACCTGCCATTTAGACAGTTTGTGTTTGGTCAATTACAGCAGCGGTCATCATGTCTAGTTGGTCAACAAGATTGTCCGGCGTCTGGATGTCGCCAAGGCTCAACAACGCAATATGGTTGCAAGTGTCCATCGGTCAAAAGAGAATTGCTTGCAGACAACAGAAAAAAAAACAAAAAAAAACAAATGAATATTTTCAAGTTATCCATAATTTTCCTGCATTTCTGTTTTATCTTTTTCTTTTATTACAAGAAATGCAAGCATAGCTTGATGATTCAAGCCAATTTCGGGGAGTTTTTAAAATTCTAACGGTCTCCATGATTAAAATGATTTTTCGACATTGTTGTTACTTGTTCTTGACTAAGAACCCAAAGTGAATTGTGATGTGTAACAATGTCGAATTTTCTGTCAGTGATTGCTAATCGTTGATAGGCGAGGAGAACACGCTAAAACACAACATACTTCAAGTGTTAATGGCTCAGTTGTTTTATTCACTCCTTTCTGATTTATGAAGCTGTGGAAGTATGGCGAAATGAATAAAAGACAAAATCTATCTAAAAAATGGTGAAAACCTACTTAATCATAAAATACGGGATTTTATATATATAGGGCAACATGTTAGTATACATATGTACATATGTGTCCATATAGCTGTGTGGACGAACTCATAAGAGATGTACTCTTATGAACCCCCACACATGGCCGTGCAAAAGCAGGACGACCAGCACGAACATACATTCAGCAGCTATGTGAGGATACGGGATGTTGTCCTGAAGACCTGCCTAGGGCGATGAACGATAGGGAGGAGTGGCGAGAGAGGGTCAGGGATATCCGTGCTACCAGCGCGGCATGATGATGATATATAAAACACAGAATGAACGCGATTCCAAATCTCTAAGCATAAATAACCTCTGTTAAAATTGTCCGATTCTCTCTCTCCCTCTCTCCTTCTTATATATATATATATATATATATATATATATATATATATATATATATAATTATTAATTAGGGCAGTGCTCTTTGTGCTTAATACATGCTTTTTTTATAGATGATGAACAAGGACTTTTTAATTTTTCATTTACTTCTTTTGTTCATACAAATGAAAACTTTTTGAAGCAGTGTGTGGAGAAATTATCCATCATACGTAGTACTACGTACTTATGCAAAACTGAATTGTTTGAAATGCAACGGTTTTTTACCTTAAAACTGTACTTACGCTAAACGGAATTGTTTGAAATAGAACTGATTATTTGTATAAAAATGGATTTGACATTAAACAACATACAAAGGTTGATATGCCCTAAGACCCAAACAACCAACCAAAAATAAAACTCTTGTAATAATCAATTTGTTAATATGAAAAATTCTGACAACAAATTGGATGAAATCTGTCGGAATTAGCTGTCTTTTGGACAATTCTAGTATACTTTATTTATCAAGCCTGCCAGAGGGTTCAGAATGAGTCATGGTCGGTTTACTTTGGAGGTGCCTTGCAAGTAGTAAGCCTCCAAGGGTCGGTGTTAAAACTGCTCATTTTCCTTTGGCATTCCTCTTAAGAGTTTAATCAGTTACCTGACCAGGAAACTAGACCGTAACCCTTTTAAGTGAGTGGGCCGGTGTTGTTAGGGGAGAAATTCACCAACCTAAAATTGACGTGGGAAATTATTCACCAGCTAGCACAAGTGACAGTTTCTGATAACAAACTAAAGGAGTTTTTCAAAAACACTAAACCAGGGATCTTGAGTTTTCTAATGAAAAATAAATAAATAAATAAATAAATAAAATAAGGGTTTTCGGGCTCTTGACTTCATCTTTATTATCATTTCCATAACGTTTCGGCCGATATGTCCTCCGGCCTTCTTCAGGGGATTGTCGAACACGGGAACCTTCACGGAACTTTGAACTATGTTGTTTATTGAATCTACAGGGGTCACCTGTTCTGATTCCATTTGCCATAACAAGGTACAAGAGTTAAGTATTCCTATATTGTTAGTCGCCTGTGGTCAGGATTGAACCTGCAACCTCCAGATGATTGTCTCCTTAGAAGCTTAGAGAACCAACGCCTATAATCGTTAAGCTATGTGTCGGCCGAAACGTTGTGGAAATAACAATAAAGATGAAGACAATAGTCCGAAACCCCTTAATGATAAAAATCATCAAGCGTCGTCTCAAACATTCAGACAAATAAAATACTTTTTCATCAAAATAGGACCGTATCAAACTTTTTACTAAAATCTGATCAAATATTATCAAAATTTATCATAAAAAATCATACACCAAACCATATGACCCAAACAGAAGATAAAAGCAATCTAACCTTTGGTAGCATTAATTGAGCCGGTGAGGTTGATATGCCTTTAAACAAAACTTAAAATGAATGTCATGTAGTATACAGAACAATGAATGCTTCTGTATTCCTGAATACACTTTATCACCAAATTATTTCATTGGCACATAAATAAGAAAAACTGAATTAAAATACTTACGAGACGCTCCTTTTAAGTGATCTTTACACACACACACACACACACACATATATATATATATATATATATATATATATATATATATATATATATATATATATATATATAAGAAATCATTTTAAAAACTTTTCGTAAATAAAGTGTGCTCCAACAGTGATCAATAGAGAACAATAAAACCTAAAAAAAAAAAAATGAATATTATGTTGGTTTTATGATAAAAAAATTTCATATATACTCACACAGACAGAATTTTTCTCTATATTCTGGAAAAATCATTGCTAATTTCGATATAGAGAAATGGAAGATCTGGTAAATTCGACAAGATATGAAAAAATAAGTTGAAAAGTGGATAAACCGAAAAACAGAAATTGATTCAAAAATATTTCGTTTTTATTTCATAGACTTCATCAGAATGTGTTTTTTTTTTCTTAAGTTCAGCATTGGAAGAAATAGACAAATAAAAAGGAGGAGGGCTCTTTAAATAAAGATTAAATATAATTTTTGATTCCGTTTTCAGAGTTTAGGTTTTCCACTTTTCCACTAATAATTTCAATATGTTTTGCACTACTTTTTGCTTTGCTTTTGTTGCTATATTATTTTCTTTCCTTCTTACTTCTGTTATTGTTCCGTTAATCATTTAGTAACTCATGCAATAGATTCAGTATCTGCTAATTCTTTTCTCCGTCCATTTACTTCTATATTTCATCCGAAGATTGTATTTTTGATAGATGAAACTCAAAGTCATGAAACCAACAGAAAGAGGACAGACATCAAATTATTTTAGCTTGTATCCTACTCTGCAGGCCCCTATTTAAGCACTTGATTTAAGTAAAACGTTTTGGATTGGTTTTATCGTTTAAACACATGTCCGTACACACATAGGAATAAGATAAAAAAGCTCTAACCCACTATTAATGGTAAACCCATGCATAGTCAATTCGCTGAAAGTCGATATTTGATTGAGAAACTAATTAAAATATTTTCTTTCTTTAATTCACCACTACCTCCTGGCTTACACAGATAAAGAGTAAAACAGCAGCTGTTGGGTATTGATATGATTCCCTGGATAGACCTTCTTTCTTCTTGTCGGAAGCTCAAGACTACAATCGATGTAAAACAAACTATTGTGGAAGTCTTTGTGCGTAAAAAAATGGTACTTTGATACCTCCTTGCTTATCACTCAGCATTATAAGGTACGTTTCAAGGGTAAAGTGGAGCAATCCAGGGAAAGGAGTAGCGCCCTCCCCTACACCTCGGTGTAGTAGCTATTGAAAAGAGAGCCTTCTGGTCGCCCTCGACTACGGTCGACAACTTTACTTACTTTACTATATATAGATTGGATTCTATGGAATATCAACCCTTAAAGTTTATTTAAAGCCAAATCCTGTTTATATACATTTATAATAATTGTACATGTTTTGTAAACAAATAGTTTGTAGGTAACAATTTAAACAAGCCAAAGCACATTTGTTTACACTATTAAATGGCTTCATGCATTAGTATGTAATACTGCCGATTTAATTTAAAATCAGTTATTTGTTTAATCGTAATATATATATATATAATATATATATAATATATATATATATATATATATATATATATATATATATATATATATATATAGTTTGTAAGTGAATAGTTTATTGGTAGTTTTATTTTCAAATGAGTAAGGGATAATTTGTTTGAACACAACTATGTATCCCTATTGTTTGCACACATTTAAATGGTTTCATTCATTGCTTTTTAACACGTATTATTTTATTCAACCCGTTTCCTTCATTTGCATGCAGTCAAATAGTTCAAAGTATTATGGAATAAAAATTGTTTAAGTTTTACTCGCAGTTAAACGGTTTCAAGCATTTTTAATTAGAATAATTCTATTTAGTTGTGATCATTAGTTTGCACACAGTTAAATGGTTTCAGGTATTACTATGCATCACTGGCAATTCAATTTAACATCAGTCATTTGTTTACCCACGGGTGAATAGCAAAAGAGTTAGATCGAACCATAACAAGTATCCACACTCTGCGTCGGAGTGGACTTGGAAGTAAATAGCAATGAAGGGGTACTCAACATTTCCCAAACCTCCAGGTCTGAAGCCTCACCCTCAGATGATTTAGTGTCATATCCAGGAAACTCGTTCGTGGGGTTCTTACATCTCTAAAGAGATGCAGTCGGCATATTCTACAACCCCAGGTGAATGGGCGGTATATGCCCAGTGTTTCCAAAAAGATAAAACCATCTTTCTAACAATTTGTATTTAAACTGTTTTATTTCAAAATGTTCATACTAACCTAAGACAGAATAGAATAAAAGTGATGGGAATGAAATACGCGCTCCTCAGCATTAGAATAAGTGTTTAACAGTAATTTTCTCTCTTTCAGACAAATCGCCTGAATACACATAACCTGCTCCCAAGATCAGCTTTGTAAAGTTATACTAACTGGTTGCATTTACCCAATCACTTTGCCAGAAGTAGGATGTGATTTAAGGTCAATTTTAAGCAGGGTTTAACAGATTTGAATTCAGATTTTCTCTTCGAGAAACAATCTTGCCAAACAATCTATCAATAGTTAGTTGCAGTGAGAATAGTTAGACTAATACCTTTTCCAGGGATATTAGGGTTATGTGAATTGCAAACAGTATTGTCCAGTAAATGAAGTGTTTGTTTGTTTCTATTCCAGCTATGAGCGTCTCCACTGTATAATAAAAGGTATACAATAGTTGAGAAGATTTTATGCATGTTTCTTTCCAACAATGAGATGGTCAGTAAAAGACATCAACCTTGTGCTAGTTATTAATGACACTGAAGAGTTACTCGACATATCGCAGATCTCTAGAACTGGAGCCTCACCATCAGATACCGTTTATCTGGATGCCTCTATTTAAGGAATACAGTCTGTGTATTCTAAGCCCCAACGACAGGGTAAAGTACGCAACCGTATTAGCACCTAAGTATGGTATATAGTGTATTGATATGGGGTCAGAGTACTATTAATGTCTTTTAGACAGAGGAAATTTTCCAAGAAATTCCTCTCTCACATATTTGTGAATTGCATACACGAAATATATCTAAATGTATCTATCTTGGGAAAACACATATTACAAATGAATAGAAGCTTTAATTAGGCTAGCGCGGGATGCTTTTTAAACTGGTAAACACTTGTCTCTGAATATAGAATTTTCATGTGTCTTATATTCTAGCGCAAATTTTATATGCGGGAATGTGTCAGCTTAAGTAAATATGAGTGCGTGTAGGTGATATGATGATTTAAAAATGAACACGATGTCATTGGGTGAAGATTGAGATAGTGCAATTTTCATTTAAAATAATCGGGAAATTGATAGGAAAGAATCAATGTGTCGCCTTCAGGGAACCTATTTGGAATAAATATAGGGCCCACAGACTGAATTAACTGGCCAGTTAGATTCATGCTACTTAGAAAAGAACGAGAACGACTCGAAGATATGCGAGGAAACTACTTCTCATCATGATCAAATCATACTTCTAGAACGAATTTCCCTGACTCTCTTTTCATTTTTCCCTGTCATCCAACGATCCCTGCAGGTTTCCCACACTACATCCTGTGTACACACAGAGATATTATAGGAAAGTTCTTATTAGTCGGCCAACACTGGCATGTCCATGTGAAAGGGTCTATAGGAGAACGTCTCTTATGAGTTCATCCTTGCTTTTCCAGCAGTGTCTTGCATATCCTATTTGGATGGTTTTATTGGATAGATCAGACTTCCATATAATTGATAGCTGTTCACGCCTTCATCAGGTGCATATTGATATTCCTTTCAGTTGATGAGACGCTGCTGCTGCGGTAAGTGAAATTGTCAACTAATTTCAGAGAATCTCCATTTTGAATGGAAATGGCACCTTCTCGATTAAAACACATGTACTTCGTTAACTTTTATTATAGATTAAAATTAACGGGGAAATGTGATTTCCTCCTATGTTTATTTAATATATAATAAAAATAAAGCCTACGGTATAAAATATACAGATATAAAAGAACTATATTTGAAGGAGGATATCATTTATAGTTGAATTATTTGTCAACGTTTATCGTAACAGTTTTTACGTTAAACCATTACCAAGGCACTTAACATGTAAGGTATCTTCTGCATTTCATTCATTTGAAAAATGAAACGAAAAATGAGAAAACTTTTCGGATTTTATTTCCATTCGTAGGATTGTTTCAAAACTGTGACGTAATTAGTGTTCGAAATTTATTTTAAAGCGTAATGTATTTGCTATACACACACACACACACACACACATATATATATATATATATATATATATATATATATACAACACTTCTTAGTATTTTTCTTTACTTTCTCTCTCTTTTTCTTTTTCCCCTTCTTTTCAAAGATAAAAGAACTAAAAAAAATATCTAATATATATGTATTAGTGTGGATTATGTCTGTGAGTGTGTGCGGATCATACATGGATGTGTGTATATGTGTGTGTGCGTACAATGTGTGTAATATACACGCGTGTGTATCAACAATATATATGAATGTGTACTAATATATGTATATATATATATATAACATTTCTGCTGAGTTGGATTGTCATTGTTTTTTTGTTTCTGTTTAAGAACATTTCAAGATCGCTTGGACGACATAATTTTGGTCACCAAGTTTCAATACTTAAGAGTTATATAACAAATAATGCACAATACTTAATAATAATTCTTTTGATTATAAACTCCTCACTTAGAAATACTAGAATCCTGATTTTAAAAAAAAATCCTACCCATTTATTAAAAATCATTTTCTTGTTGTCTTTGTTCTTTGGTAATACTGAATGAAGATTTTCTCGTCTTATTTTGAGAAATGTATACAGCTTGCGTTTTTCTACGGGCTGGTTATAACGCCGTCCGCCAAATTTTTTTGAAAGAAGGATGCCGGAAAATCGGTGGTGTTTCATTCTAAATATTTGGCTGGCCTAAATCGTCATTTCTCTTCACATAAAAAAATTAAATAAAACAAAACAAAAAGCAATGAAGTTAAACGGACAAAGATTTACGTTCTTTCTCTAGAGTTATTTCGTTGAGTTTTTGCCAGGTCACGTTAAGTGTGTGTTATTTTTGCTTCATGCAAACTTGGCAAGTGAGTTAAGCTGACAAACACTGAATTGCATAACGAACTTGTTTTTTAAACACTCGAATAATTCAGCAACCGAGTCGGCTGGGGCTTTAGAATACTCTGGCTGCACCTCAGCAGAGGGCTAAGAGTGCAACCACCCAACGAGAGTCCTGTATATGACACTAAACCATCTTATGATGAGGCTCTGGTCCTGGCGCTTTGGGGAATATGGAGTACCGTTTCATTGCCATTACTCCCAGGTCCAGCTGGATTGATTGTACCTGTTAAGGTCCCATGAAGACGTCAAGTAGAACTATTTAATCTTTTACTATATTTTAAACCATTTAACTGTGCACAAACAAATGATTAATCTGGAATATGATTATTAGTGTTAAATAGCAATACTTGAAACCATTCAACTGTGTGAAAACAAGTAATTGCAATACTTGAAGCCATTTAACGGTGTGCAAACAAACGAACTCTAACTCGTTTAAAAATAAAGTTACATAAAAATCGCACAAGCAAATATATATATATATGAACAGGATTTGCCATGAAAAATTCTCAAGGGTTGATATACCGAAAACCACAACTGAACAAACAAATCGAATTATTTTACAAAAAACAAGGAACTGTTTTGTCAGTTGGTTTAGTGTAACGGCAATCCTCGAAGAAAATGATAGCGGCAATCAAAATTCGAACAATAGACTAGGCCATTTGTGTTTTACCTCGGGGTAATGCCCATAGAAAGTCACGAATCAACCCGTTCTCTTACATCGGAAGCTATAAGTAAAATAGTACGGTAGACCGGGTTCTTTTGTATTTGTAAGGCGAACAATCTAGAAGAAAACTTTTTGAGACCAACCTTTACTCCGCTAAAACCCTTTCTTTCCACAACGTCGTTTCATATTTATCCATCTTACATATTTGGGAAAGAAAAATGACTGATTCTGCTCCTGTCTCCTCCTCGTCATAGGTCAGCCAACATACGAATACTTTATCTTTGCGAAGAGTAAAAAAAAACACAAAGAACATTAATCATCTATGCGACTGTTTACAAATATGCGCACAGATAATTAGTCATTGAAAGTTGAATAATACTTTTCATTCACCTTCTGCAGAAGCTGCGTAGCTAAACGGTTATCGTCCATGGATACGGACAAGGTGACCCAAGGCAAGATCATGAATGAAGCCGTTTGCGTTTCACTTTTGTGCTAATGCCCTTGGGAGAGGCATGAATTTATACCTTCTCCTCTCAGATATGGGTATAATGGTTGAGCAGATTGGGCCCTGTAACCATGTTAAGGCAACCAGTGTAGGAGAACGGAAACTGAATTCATATCAGTTTTACTTTGCGAAGGGGCGGGTTAAATATTGATGACAATAATCTGTATCCGGTCGTGAGGCAGCAGTTCGGAAACTCTAGATATTGTCGAGTACCTTTGTTGCTATTACGCCAGGGTCAACTCTGGACCGGAACGGTAGTAACCGTTAAATAGATCAAATAGATCTATTTGATAAAAATGATAGTGATATTTTCATTCAGGGTTTTCAGACTATTGTCTTCATCTTTGTTATATCCACAATGTTTCGGCTGATGTGTCCTCCGGCCTTTTTCAGGTGTTTCTTGTCGAGCTAGGGAACCAGCAGAGAACTTCAAACCACGTCCGTTATTTAATCTAAGAGGGCTGCTTGGTCTGATTCCACTAATTATAACCGAATACAAGTACTAAGCCTTCCTGCTAGACAGCGTAACGGTTATAGGCATTCTTTTCCTAAGCTTCTAAGTAACAAACATCTGGGGGTTGCAGGTTCAATCCTGACTACTAGCGAGTAACAATACAGGAATTGTTAACACTTGAACCCGGTTATGGTTAACGTAATCAGTGCAAGCAGCCCTCATGGATTAAATAAAGGACGTGGTTCGAAGTTCCGTGTAGGCTCCCGAGTTCAACAAGAAACACCTGAAGAAGGCCCGAGGATACATCGGTCGAAACGCTGTGAATATAACAAAAAAGAGGAAAAACTCTGAATAATAAAAATCAGCAAGTTTTGTCGTATAAATTTACATAACTTAACAGTATTAGACTGGAATACAAGGAAACAATATAACTGAATATAAGCAATGGCCTAATCGGCTGAGGCAGTAGAATACGCTGACTGATTCTCTGCGGACGGATAAGATACCCTTAACGAGTGTCCTGTTGTGACATTAAATAATCTGATGGTAAGGACCCAGTAATGCTGGAGCTTTGGGGAATGCAGAGTGCCCCTTTATTGCCATCGTTTCCAGGTCCATTCTGACCCGGAGTGGTGGAACCTGATAGAATCATGGGTCAAATAGAACTAAACTGTGTGCTTATGCGAAACTGAATATTTTGAAATAGATCTATTTTGACATTTAAACTGCGTGCTTATGCTAAACTGAACTGTCGAAACAGAACTGTTTTTATATTTAACTGCGTGTAAATAAATGACCGATGTTTAATTGTTTGTAATACTTGGTACCATTTAACATTGTTGACTAACTTGAAATAAAACTGTTTTGACATTTAAACTGCTAAACTCAATTGTTTGAAATCGAACAGTTCATATGTATAAAAACGAATTTGGGATTGAATAATGTGATTCAAAAACAAGGGTCTTTCTATCTTAGCTGTCAAGCGCTCGACTGTTAACACCTCCCTAGGTAAATGACTTTTGAACGCCAGACCAAATTTGTGTGTGTCTTAAGTAGTGCCTACTACAATCCCAAGCCTGCCTCTAATTGGCTGAAACAGTCTTATTCAAATTAAACCAACCTATATTTTGTTATGAGAATGTCTCAGGTTCAATTCCTGACAGGCCAAACAGACACGCGGTCGTTTGCGTCTATTACAAATAACCTACAATGGTTGTTGTGCCATAAAAACAAATATAACTGAATATAAGCAAATTGTCATTATTGACAAATATGGAGATATTTTTGATAACCTTTGCAATAAGACGTTAAAAATAAAAATAATTATAATCCTTATCCTAATGAAAATGATCTTAATTGTAATGTACATTCCTTTTCTATCATTTATGGGATCCAGTGGTGAGGTTATTGTTCTGAAGATCTGAGGAATTCGAACTACCTGTTTATTGCAATTACGCTCAGGTAAACTCTCACAAACGACCCTTTTTTTCTCATTTAAACTAGAATATTTACCAAAAGGCGATTTGCAAGTCACCGAATCAAGGTACGTATTAGTAAAAGTATAAATATAGAAGATACTAGGATATTTATAAGTGGAGTATAGCTGGTTTGAATTCAGTTTTCCTTCTAGACTGCTGGCTCTACCAAGGTAAAAGTTCAGTCTGTCCTACTATTTACTGATAGCACTGTAAGAAGAGATGGACTCATGCCTTTCCATCGACCATTGGATCGAAGTGAAACATAAACAACTCGTTCAGGATTAGAACGCGTGTCGTCGATTTCATTTCCTACGACGATAACTGTAATAGTAATTGTATTAATTGTTGGCATAGTAGATTTAATAGTGATGTCTTTTTTTCATTATGAATCTTGACTGATATAAACATGTCTATTTACTCATGTTCCGGCGAGAATAGACATATACCTGCTTAAAAAAACTTCTATTCAGGATTAAGTTCTCTACTCAGAATCTATTTATCCAAACCCTTCTTCATGAGCAGGATGCAACAGACATTTCTTAAGCGTAACAAAGCTAGTTTGAGTTCAGTTTTCTTTCTCCTATACTGGTGGTTTTACCAAGGCTAAAGAACACAGCCTATCCAACTATTTACTCATAGTTGAAGAGAGTTCAGATTCATGCTTTTTTAAAGGGTGATCATCTGAAATAAAACGTTGACGATTTCATTTTCCAAGACGATAACCGTTATGCTAATCGCGCAACTTTTGAAACTGAGTACTCATTTCTTTAGGTTTAACACAAGACTCAACAGTGAGAATGGAACTCATTAAACTTTACACCACACCGTCATTGAAAATGTAAAGTATGTATATACCTTAATCCCGCTCAAGCTTACTACAATCCAAAATTTTAGTAAGCGATTTTCATTTAGGTTTGAGGTCTTTTTTTAATGTAAACTCTTCAAGCTAATAAACCCTGTCAATCTCCTGTGAAATTCTAAAAACATTTTTGCTCCAACTTCTCAATGCGCACTTTTTGTTAATAACCATTTTTTATGGTAAAAAGAATGGGTTGGCATTGAATTCAAAGAATTGTTTTTATGGCATAAAGCCAGGTTTTGAGCCAAGTGCTACAATCACACAGGTCAACTGGCGTAAATGATAGCCACCAGAATTCACACAAGACAGCGTCTTTCATGTTTTTCGGCCAAATTTATGGACAATGTCTTATTTTAACACCATTATGTGTTATAGCATTAACGTTTGTCTGATTTCTTCTCTTTACGATCTGTTCTTCTCAGCAGACTCTTTATTTTTGTCCTCAGTCTCTTTTCTATTTCTTTCTTTTTCTTCTTTTCTTTTCTTTGGCTATTGTCTCGATTTTTTTTTCTCACACTTCTTTTACTCTCTTGTCTGTTACAATACTCTCTTATCTTCCTTCTCTATTATCTTTGAATTCTATTTTCCTCTCTTTCTCACGTGTCTCTTCTTTTTCTCTCTTTCACTCCAATGTCCGCCTTTTTTCTCTCCTTTTCTCCAATGTCTGCTTTTTTTTCTCTCCTTCTCTCCAATGTCTGCTTTTTTTTCTTTCCTCCTCTCCGATGTCTGCTTTTTTTTCTCTCCTCCTCTCCAATGTCAGCTTTTTTTCTCTCTCTTTCTCAACATTGCCCAGTCGGCTGTGGCTGTAGAATACACCGTCTGCATGTTTGCAGAGGGGTAAGACCCCTTACCAACGAGTGTCCTGAATATGGCAGTAAACAATCTGATGGTGAGGTTCCAGTGATGCTGGAGCTTTAAGGAATGAGGAGCACCCCTTCATTGCCATTGCTCCTCGGTCTACTCTGGCTCGGAATGGTAGAACCTAATTGGGCCCTATCTATGGGTTAAATAGAACTAAATGCATTCTTATGCTAAACTGAATTGTTTAAAATAGAACTGTTTGACTAAACTGAATAGCTTGAAATGGTAAATTTTTCTTTCTCACTCGGCTTCTGGTTTTTTCTCTTCTTTTTCCAAATTTCTCACCAGTCTCTTCGTTTTCCCTCTTTCTCAAGTCTTTTCACTTTTTCTCTTTCTCTATAGTTTATCTGTTTGTCTTTTTCTTTCTTTCTCAGAATCTCATCTTCTCTCTTTCTCCCTATTCTATATTCTCTTTATTCTTCTCTCTCTTCTTCTGTTCTAAATACTCTTTCTCTCACTCTTATGATCCTTCTATTTTACCATGATCAATTGTTGATATTGATGACTCTAAATATTCGTATAGTCCATAACATACTCTTTGGCTATGCATTGATTTTCCCTATGCAGTTGGAATATGTCTTCTAATGACGCATTTTGCAGCAATTCTCTTGAGTATACTAGATTTCGTCTTGAAAACAACAAACCAAGAATGCTTCAAGGTAAATGAAGATTAATAATATATAATTGATACCAATTTTACACACATCATTAAAGGACACTTGATAATCTAGAAAGTTGCATTTCATCATCATCATCATCATTTTAATAGCAACGGCACACTTCTGAGAAATCTGATCTGCATTGCCAGCAACAGTCGGTTGATAAATGATAAAAACAATTCATTCACAATGACTAACTACATCAGTATCTCTCTCTCTCTCTCTCTCTCTCTATATATATATATATATATATATATATATATATATATATATATATTTACCCAACCCCTTCCCTCGAGCAGGATATGACACAAGGTCAATTTTTAAGCCGAGTTTAACAGGTTTGAATTCAGTTTTCCTTCTCCTAGACTAGTTGCCTCACCATGGCTAAAGAACCCAGTCTGTCCTACTATTTACCCATAGCTGGAGGGAGAATAATTGGATTCATACCTTTCCCAAGGGTATTAGTGCTATGTGGAATGCAATCAGTCTCGTCCAGGATTTGAACTCGTGTCGCCGTGTCCAGTTCCTTCGACGATAACCATTACTCCATATATAGTGTGTGTGTGTTTATTTCACATATGTGTGTGTTCATTTCATCATTGTATGTGTGTGTATGTTCGTTTTATATATATATATATATATATATACACGTGTGTGTGCGTGTCTTCGTTTTTATATATATATATGTGTGTGTGTGTGTGTGTTCGTTTTATATATACATATATAAGTGTGTGTGTTCGTTTTATATATATATATATACGTGTGTTTCCTTTATGTATATATATATATATATGTGTGTGTGTGCATTCGTTTTATATATATATATATATGTGTGTGTGTGTGTGTTCGTTATATATATATATATATATATATATATATATGTGCGTGTGTGTTCGTTTTACATAAATATATATATGTGTGTGTGTGTCTGTTCATTTTATATGTATATATGTGTGTGTCTCTTCGTTTTATATATATATATGTGTGTGTGTGTATTTGTTTTATATATGTGTGTGTGTGTGTGTGTGTGTTTTATATATATATATATATATGTGAGTGTATGTGTTCGTTTTATATATGTGTATGTGTGTTTTATATATATATATATATATGTGTGTGTGTGTGTTCGTTTTATTTATATATATATATATATATATATATATATATATATATTTATGCATGTATGTATATGTGTGTGTGTTTCTGTTCATTATATATATGCATATGTGTGTGTTCGTTATATTTGTATGTGTTTGTGTCTCTATCAATCTATATAAACATACATATAAATATATATATGTGTGTGTGTGTGTGTTTGTAGCGTGTGTTTATTTTCTATTGCCATTGCGTGTTCATTTTTTCTCTCTCTCTCTCATATATATATAGCTCCGTGTATGTTCACTTCATGTGTGTGAGTATGTGTTCGTTTCCTTCACATAAATGTTTAGGTGTTCGTTTTATATTTATATATATATATATATGTGTGTGTGTGTGTGTGTGTGTGTTTGGTTATATAGTATGTATTTTATATATATATATATATATATATATATATATATATATACACACACACACTGTATGTTGTATATATATATGTGTGTGTGTGTCTGTGTCTGTTATATAGTATGTATTTTATATATATATATATATATATATATATATATATATATATATATATATATATACTGTATGTTGTATATGTGTGTGTTTGTGAATTTGCCTACATAGATCAGTCCATGAAAAAATACCCTATCGGCGCGTCCAGGACATTATCCCCTACTGAGAGGTAAGACTGTCTCAAAAAGGAGTGTTCTCTAAATGACGGTAAATAGTGTTAGATGTTAAAACTCTTATTCTGGAGGTCAGAGAATTGTATGTATATATATATATATATATATATATATATATAAAACCACTCACAGAGGTTGAAAATATATAATGAAGTATTTTGATAACGAATTTCTGTGGAGCATCAAGAGAATATTGTATAATCTCTGTATCTAATGTTTCCCTTATAATCATTCTTATATTTCGAAATCTTTTTTGTAATTGATCACACTCTTTGAAAATGAACCATTGGCATTCTTTAATAATGAATAATTTATAACTATAAAAATTTCCATATAATTTTTACATAAAAGAAAAATTCTACTTTTTATGTTTGCCTGGCGTGTCATTCAACTATATTTTCCAAATAGCAGCGAAGGAACACATATATTGTAATGTCAATTTGTATTGTTGGATAAAGTCGTTATTGCTGCTTATGGCACCAACAGCTGTGTAACGCAACAGTAATCACCGATGTCAATGGAGTCGACAAGCAGAGTTCAAATCCTGGAAGATGCTGTTAGGTTTGGTTTCTTTATTTAATGACATATCAACCTTCGTGGGTTATTAAATGCCAAATCCATACTTTCAAAAGATCAGCAGTGAGAGCGTTTAATTCCTTATCGATAGGATAAGACGGTTCATACCTTTCCCAAAGGTATTAATTCGAAAGTGAACCTAATCGCGCGATTGTAGTTTGAACTCGCTAATTACAATGTCGCAATCTTGCACATTAACCACTGCGCCACGGAGCCTCCACCCATGACGCTGTTTAAGCCCCACTTTTGCACAAATACTTTTTGGAAAGGCATGAATTAATCTTCTATCTCCCCTTCTGAGTATAAATTTCTTTCTTTACTTAAATGGCATATCAACTTTAATGGATAATATAATGCCAAAGACATCCTTGTTGAACAGTAGTGGTACTATCTAACCAGTACCTGAGTAGATTAGTAGGTCCATACCTTTCTCAAGGTTATTAGTCCGAAAGTGAATGTAATTGCGTGACTGGAATTCGAACTCACTGACTATGATATTGCAGTTCAGCACGTTAGCGACGGCCATCTCATCCTGATGAATAATTGGATTGGTTGGATTCTTTAGCCTTGGCAAGGCAACCAGTCTAGGAGAAGGAAAACTCTTAATTCAAAACCTTGAAAGTGTTGTTCATTGAAAACCTGGTGCTGTACTATGCCATTCTTCTGTTTTCAGCTCCTCCAAAAATATGGCTGGTTTGACACAAGCTTTTACGACAATCAATAGAATCACCTCAATAGTTTATTTACTGGCACCTCGGAAGATTTAATGGTTATCAAGCTATATAGGCAAACCTTTACGAATGAGTTTGAGTGTCATTGGGTATCCTATTCATACGGCCTTGTACCACATCTAAGAAAAAGGATAAGTAAACTTTTCTAGTTTATTTTCAATTTCTATGTGTTTTTTTTTTACTCTTCTCGAAATAAATGCTTCTTCAGAATTTTATACGTGGAATATCTTTAAGTACAGAAGTTTTACAGTTGGTTTAGTTTGATTCTTTGTTTAATGGCATATCAGTTTTCATGGGTTATTTAATGCCAAATCTATCTTTGAAGAACAACAATAGTGGTATTATCCAATCCATAATTTGGGGGATAAGGAAATTCATACCATTCCCAATTGTTTTTGTCCGAAAGTGGACATAATTGCATGACAGTAGTTCGAA